>DWAN01000218.1:0-27514 GCA_018230445.1 Heliconius hewitsoni | reverse complement strand
TCTCCTCGAGTGGGGATCGAACCCACAACCAGTCGGTTTTACAGTCACACTTTGAATTATTTAATATATTCATTTATTCACTCCGGTGTCGAGGCAAAACGTTGCGGCGTTGAGTTCCGCCACTCAACACGCAATGCCTCTAGAATTACAAAAACTGCTTAGCGTTTTTTAACTGTAGGCTCCCTCTATCTACCCCGCTAGGACAGCATAAGGCTAAAAAAAATCCTTAAGTTAAGGAGAACCTTGTAAATCATTCTATTCGTCACCTATACATATATGAGTTATTTCTTCTCTGACATCTCCGCCCACAGTCATATATTTAAATCAGCTTATTAGCCTATCTACCACATCTTTGCATTAAATAATTATTTTATTCGTTATGTGACGAAAACAGCCAGTCGTGGTGGCGCAGGGGTACAAAGTGTGGCTGTAAACGCCACTGGTTCGATCCCCATTCGAGGATATGAAATATTTATTTATTTAAATTTATATTTCCATTTCTCCGCTCTGGTGTCTAGGCACCAGCTGCTGGGTGCGTGAAGATAATTTAATGTCATAAAAACAAAACGTGTTTGTCACTCCACTTAAGTACAAACACAGACAGGAGCAAAATGTATTGGCTAAACCTAAAGCCGAGCTTTTTGTTATGTGAGAGCAGGAAAAAAGAAATTATTTTAAATATAAAAACAATTCCATCAATTCAAATTGAAACATATTAACTCTTAATTTTTATATTAGAAATAGTATTTGTGGTCAGTAGTGGTGCAGGGGACAAGTTTCCTCGAGTGGGGATCAAACCTATTTGATCCCCACTCGAGGAAATTAAATATTTCGCTCTGGTGTATAGGCAAAACGCGGTGCTTAGTTCCGATACCCAACACGAAATGCCTCCAGAATTCCTCGGGAAGTGTCATAACGCTTGGTTTCCTCTGCCTATCCTGCTGTGTGCGGGATACAGCGTCAAGCTGATTTGATTTGATTTAGAAATAAGATTTAAGTAAGTTTAAAAATTGTTTTATATTCGGAAGAACCTCATTCATCTTGTCCTGTCTGATATCGGTTGTGGAGTCGTGTTCAACCACAAGCAGTGTTTATAATATGAACGAAAGGGAACCGAAATGATTTATTGCTCAGTAGCTCTCCCGTTTCTCGGTAAAACTCCAAAAGTATCTGTTGGCTTCTATAAAGATATGCCTGGGTAAATATAATAAATGTTTTTTTTTAAATTTTACTTAACATCCATAGCAAATTTGGCAGAGGGAACCTAGTATTAAGTCCCTCCGTTCTCTTATTTTTCGCTCTTTTTTGAGATTTTGCGACTTGAGTGGCAGAACTCAACGCTTCTATTTATTTTTATTACACGTGGCGGGGAAACGAAAATAATTCTTAATATTAAATTTACACGCGTACGCTTAAAACAAGGAAATATCTAAAATAACGTTACAACACAAAAAGCTTATTTATAAAGTTGAAAGCTAATTACGAATTAATTAGTACAAAGAAAATTTGAATACAATTTTTTGCCTTGAGACTTTTTATGTGATACATTATATTGTAATTAATGCTTAAGAAAGTGAATTTGTTTTATTTTGTTCAATCTATCTATTATGAATTCTCGAATATGCTTGTATAAAGTATACACGAAGAAGATAAAAAAGAGGTGACGTTATACAATAAGAGAATCCATATTTAGATAAAGGTGGAGGTAAACGGTTGTGGGTTCGAATTCCAATCGGGGTAATCGATTCGCTCGTTCTGTTAACAATTGTTGAGCTTCGCCACTCAACACGCAGTGCATTGAGAATTTAGCGGAAAGAAAGAAACTCATTCGCGAAAAACAGCAGCAGCAGCCAGTCATGTCTTGTCGAGACATTGCCTTTATTTTGTACAAGTCATACGCATAAAAGAAGATACTACGACAGGAACTGATCATGACATAATGATAAGTTAAAATATTACATAAAAATTACATGAAATGTTCAATATTGTATAAAAAACCGTAAAACTGGTTGTGGGCTCGACACCTTTTTTTTTCAGAAAATGACTGTATATTTATTAAGCATTTATTTTCACTTAATACAAATCCAAAAAATATACATGATTATTAAATCATTATTACCTTTAATTAATTAATTTATGCGATCTATTTTTATTACTGTGCAATGGAAGAGACTTAATGAACAACGGAGTGTCTTAACACTATGTTCCCAGGGTCCTTCTGTGAAATACAGAGCAACAAAATGCATTATTTTATTGTGTTTGCCTCCACTGGATCTAATCATTATATTACACACTTATACATCGGAAAACAATGTAGATAATAAAAACAGATGATTTGCGAAAAAAAAGTTAAGGAAACAGGTAAAATACGATATTTTGCTTCTATATTAGTTTTTGCGGAAAATAATTTGTCAACGTCAATAAACTCTATCTTGTGACTCGTACCGCTCTCGCGGAGATTTGTGCTATTTGTATTTGTAACTGTTGTGGTTTAAAATTTAAATTTCTACTGTAAAAACGGTGTCATGCTTCGTTTGGTTGTGTTTGATTGTATAAGCGACTGTAAGTTCGATTCCCGCTTCGAGGCGATTTTTCCGTGCATTGTAGCATAGAGATTTCTTTCTCTAACACTGTGTGTTATAGAAAAAATGCTTAGTGGAACTCAATATGATAATATGACGCCAAATGATAAAAAATGATACGAAATTTTGCTCTAAATGATCCAATTATATGGGCAATATTTACTTAAATTTATATTTTTACTCTGGCAAAGCGCGGAGTTGATTTCTGCTACTCAACACACAATGCCTCCAGAATTTGGCAGAAAGTGGGGAACGGAGTACCTTAACACTCCTCCGGTTCCCTCTGCCTACCCTACTGTGTGCAGGGCAAGCGTGAAGCTGGAGAAAAAAAATATATGGAATGGGCTTACAGCCTTCATGTAAATGTAGCATAGCCTAATATCACGAGTTATTGTTTCGATATAACTGAATGCACTTCATAAACTGTGCGGTCAAAGTTACCTAAAACTCTTTAAGATATTTTCAATCGACCACGCGTGCTAAGCCACATATAAAGGCTAGTATATTTTTAAAATATTAAAAGCATATTTCGGAGTTGACTTCCACCACTCAACGCGGAATACTCCCAGAATTTGGCGGAAAGCGGATATCAAAATTATCTTAATGATAACAGAGTGTTCTAACACTAAGTTCCGAGACTCCCCTTCTGCTTACTCTGTACGGGATACTGCGTGAAGCTAAAATAATAATAATAATATTAAAATACCTACAATTTATTCAAAATTCATTAAGAAACTATATGATGTAAGTGTAGTACAGAAAACAGAGTGTCCGAAGTAACGCCATTCGAGCGTGACAGGCACCTACAATCTACTCTGATGAGTAATTAAACTTTATAATTGGATCTGGCGGGTCAGTGCCAACGAAAGTTATTTTAGTGACTCGCTTTAATCGCTTACCCAGTTTATTTTGTTAGAAATTAATGTTAATATTATGTATGAGTTTGTATGTTGTGGCGCAGTGGCACAAGCGTGGGGATGTAAACGTGACGGTTGTGGGCTCGATTCCTATTTGGGGGAATGAATTATTGTTTATTAATATTTACGTTTCTTCACTCTGGTAATAACAAGGCAAATTGTGGTATTCAGTTTCGCCACTCGACACGCAATGCCTTGAAAATTCGGGGGAAAATGGAGATCGGAGTGTTTTAACTAGGTTCCTTCTGCCTACCCTGATATATGCGGAATACAGCGTAAGACCTAAAAAAGAAAATGTATGTTGTGACAAGAAATTTGGAAATTTTCATAATTTAATTATTTTTTTGATTACTTAATAATAAAGTTAAATGAACAACTAAACTGAACTAAATTTATACAAATAAAAGGAAAAAAAAACTAATATACATCATACAAAAATATTTTATTTCATACTTTACTAGATGACTAACCATATTATATTCATTTCCATATATATTTTACTACTTTAAATGAACAAAGGCAGAGCAAGCTCATTAAACTTTATAATTGACTATAGAATGAGTTTAAAAGTGATACGCACTATTATAGTAACATCATGGAATAAAAGATACTAGGTACTATTCTACACTACAAAGTACTTCAATTCCAATGAATACCATATTTTATTGAGAAATAAAATAAATATAATTAACCCAATTATATTAATAAAATAAATGAACTTATAAAATTCTATAATATAGAAATTTCTTCTTATATCCGGCGCTTTATTTACAGGAAAAAAAAAATAATTAGAATTATTTCTAATTAAGATATTTTTTTTATTTTAATAATCAATGATATTGTTTTGAAGTTTATTTGTAATCACACGTAATTAAATTTAAAACGATGAATACCTTTAAAAAGTAATAAACCTAATAAAAATACTTGGACATTAGTCAGGTGTGAGCCAAACACGCACACTGAGTGTTCCGTGCCATATTTATGATTGTAGGCCAAAGGAAGCACTACTTATAAAAGACAAACTTAAATTAAAGGGCGTATGTAACTGATTTTGTATGAAATTAACTACAAATAAAATTTTTTAATGTTTTTTCTGTGAAATATCTACAAAATTTTCATACTATCCTATAAGTTTTGATTGCACTGCGAATTTCATATAAAATGCAGCGAAAAATATTTGTGAGCTTGCGTGTATTTTAATTTTTGCGTTATTTTTGCTATGCTGCAAGGGATCGTAGACCTGAATATATAGTTTTAGCTTCAGCTTGATAGCACCACGAGATGTCGAGATAAAAATTCTTGACAGACGGACATACGGCCAACCAAGTGAATCTTATAAAAGTTAAATTTTGCGCTCTCGAGATACGGAACACTTAAATGGAATTAGGGTGGGCTAAGAGTGCACAGTGTTAAACATCTCTGATGCTACTAAATGAAAGTAAGAGAGAAATGAAAATATATTATTTAATCAAATGGACAACGAACTCAAGACAGTCGAGCTGGAATAATTGAAAAATATCCGACTGTGCTATGAAGAAGTTATTATTTTTTCACAAATTAGAGAGAGACGCGTTGACAAAGAACTTTCTATAAATACTATTCAAATGCGTGGATAGCGATCAATGTCACCTACCACTACATATTTTATTTTTCTACAAATAAATAAAAAAATCGCCCGAATATATTATTCCAAAAAAAACTAAAAGCAAAACCAATTTCACAAACAATTTAACAAGACAAAATAGTATTTAGAACTCATTACTCAGTACCAAAAGTAACTACCTACTTCGAACTCGCTAAGAAACTCACGAATTCCTTCAACTTTAATTCCACCAAAGACTTCACACTTCGGATCTGATAAAATTGCATTCCAGCCCCGCCTCGCCGGTCTGATTTTTATTAAATTGGTATTGTAGGGAAAGTGGTTGGAATACCTCCTTTTTCGTTTCCAATTGGAATTGAATTGGATTTTTAATGCTTTCTTATGTCGATATGATGTTATACCGGGCTAGCTTAATGGATTCGTATGATTTCAGTTTGCTATGTTCATGTGGTGATTAAAGATTTATAATTGTTAGAATAAATAAAAATAATAAATATACTTTATTGCACATTTCGAAAAAAAAACAAAACAATTTACAAATTTAAAAATAACAATAAAAAGTATAACAAGGCGACCTTATCGCTTAAAGCGATCTCTTCCAGGCAACCTTTGGATCTTGGAGTTGTATAAATGTTATATATTATTTATTTTTATAATTTATTCATAGAAGTAAATAAAGATTAGGTAAATAAATTTATTGTTTTAACACACATCGTCTTCTTATCAACGTAACGTTATTAGCTATCATTAGTAAGTAGCTTAACATTATTTTCTATTTAGAATAAGTAAGTCGGTACTCAATACTGAAACATTTTTTTATTTTCACGCTTTGCTTTCGCACGCCTACTACGGGGTAGGGAACCTAATGTTAGGAAAGTCCGTTCCCCATTTTATGTCGGATTCTGGAAGCATTATGTGTTGAATGGCGTAACTCAATGCTGCGCTTTGCTTCATTACCAGATTGAGTAAATGAAAATATTGTCGTGTGCCGGATGCAACGTGATGTTTGTCTTCTATATGCCTTTTGATTAAAATTACCATAAATTAATAAGAACCTTAATATTATAATTATAATCAGTTATAAATAAGAAGTTATTGGCACCTGCCAATATATGAAAATCGAAAGCCAATATTTCTTTGTAATATTATAATTAATAGTAATTAATAATAATAATAATAATATATCTATTAATTAATTATTAATAGATATATTGTATAAATTTGTAATATTATATCTATTAATTAATTAATTAATTTAAAATAATTTTATTTTAAGATATTTATTTCACATTTTTTTACCTCTGCACATACCTTTTCGTATCTTGCACATAGCACATCCTGCAATTTTCGAGACATAGCGTGTTAATTGACGGAAATTGACTTTACATATACTCTTGTTACCAGATTGAGGAAGTAAATGAAACAAAATTCTCTCGAGTAGGAATCTAGAGAATTTTTTAATTTTCAAAAACAGTTTTTGTCTACCATAACAGAGGCACGTAGCAGCTTGAGAATTCCCTAGAGAACGAGAAAATATGGTAACTGCAGTAATGTTATCGTCGTTGTTTCGTCAACAATTGTCACCATATTCTGCTCTTATCTACCACATTGGGATTCATCTGAAAAGATTTTTCTCTTCACCCACTTTTTCTAAATAGCAAAGCTGTCAACATTACAAGAAACGAGTGTTAAATCTCTCAGTTTTTTAATTTTTCAATATTTACATTTTATGATATTGTTGGGTGTCGGAACTTAACGCCGTATTTTATTTTACTAGAGCTAATGGAAATTATTTAAATATTTTTCAAATGGTGTCGATCTGATAACATACACAGTTATACACCCTATTACGTCATGACGACGTTTTATCGAAAAAAATACAAAATATATGTATATATCTCTAATAGGATTACATACTAACCAATTAAAATTTCTTCTTTCCAGAATCTTAAGAATCAAATCATGACAACGAATGTGTGGGTGGAACAGGTGAGTAATTAGTAATATTTTAGTTTTATAAAATTATAATAAAAATATTTTGCGACGACGAAAATTAAGAGATGATTTAAACTTTATAATTCTAGTGGAATATATCGGTTCTATTTAAGCTATACACTAAAATCAAAGTGTCTGTGAGTGATTTTAACCAAATAAACGTGTTTTTTCAACATATTTACGGAATACAAAAACATAAGTAAATAATTTTGTGTATCGACCTGTCTGTCATTATGTTTATCCGGGCTAATCAGCGGAAAGCTTTTAATGAGACGTTCACTAACTAAAACATAGAGGATGTTGTAGAGCTACTTTTTATCCCGAAATTCCCGCGGGATCGGAATTTATGCGAGAAAAACTATGTTTTTCGTGCGCGCGAATCTACCACCGATCTAGATAGATATGAAATAACTAAATATATTACTATTATTGAATACGACATTTTTACGTACAAAATCAAATAAAATCCGAAAGATATATTAAGTCTATTATTGTATAGATAACCATATTAAAATTATCAAATATTTTTCCTTAAGTATACTTAAATAGAGTTAAATATTTATTATTATAGTGCAAGTGGGTGAGGTCGCTCGGGATTTTCTATATAAATGTATACATTTATATAGATAAAACGAGTCTCAGCATGTCTTTTTATAATTTTTTTTGGAAGAATATTTGTGAATGTCACTCAGAGCAACATTTCTCTTATTTGGTGTCACAATGATGCAATTGCACTCTAAAAAAAAGTATATCAATATATGCGGAAATACTATTAACGGAATCTTTTAACAGTAGGCTCAGATTTCTTCTGCGTACGCTGCTTTATGCGTGGTATAGTGTAAAGCTAATTTAAAAAATAAAAAAATAATGTATTAAATCTAATTTTCAAAACGAAAAATATTTAACAAATTCAAAAATTATCCCACTAGCATACTTTAATTTGTAGTCTCACCCTTCTCCACCACCAGTCCAAACTATAAAAACCCAACTTGAATACGAATCACTTCGTCAAGTCACGTCCCCAACAAATGATAGCGGCCATTCGGGAATCGACGTAGAAAGAAGACGTCCTTTCTCTCAGCGCTTGTCAACTTCTAACGTGACTAATAGTCTTTGTACGCGTCCGTTTATTGCCTTTGTTCTGTTAGAAAGAAATCTTTGATGGTAGCGGATTCAAGGAGATTTGGAAAATTTGTGATTCGTTTCTATTATTTTTAATTAATCAATATACCAAATCAAGGAGATCTTATTCAACACTCCTCATGAAATATATCTAATGCAAGCAAAAAATGGTACTAAAGATGGATAACACTGTAGCTGATGATTATCTCTAAGTCAACCAGCAAATTAACTGTTTTTAGCTTTCCGGTGAATCCCGCATGTTGCAGGGTAGGCGAAGGGAACCTAGAGATAAGACACTCCATTATCATTAAGACATTTCCATTTATCACTTTCCATCATATTATGGAGGTGCTGTTGTGTTAAGTGACTGAATTCGACACAATCCTTTACCTCGTTACCAGAGCGAGGAAATATAAATATTTTTTAGTTTTTCCTCGTGAAAGAATCGAACCCACAACCTGTCGCATTTATAGTCACATGCTTGGTTCGACTGGCCTCACTTAGAGTTCAGATAATCGTCATCAATCAAAATTTAATAAAAAAAATATAAACTTACAAAATCTATGAATATATTTACTTATTTAGCCAGTTCAGTACAATATTTAAGTGATTCCATAAACTTGAGTATTTACTTTACAAGTATTATCCGTAAGTGTACTTTGAATTTAGTTGTAAGTAAGTCGAGTATAATTTTCGTCGTGTTTTTCCCTTTTGGGATGAAAACTTTGGTTTGTTTTTACCTTTTCAGTTGCCTTATGTATTGGATTACCATTTTATTACAAAAAAGATATATTCTGCAGATTCTTGAACTAAAGAAGGCTGAATAAATAAATCATAAAGTTACGCTCCACGATCATAACATTTTTATTATCACGACAACAACTTATATTCTGGTCGGAAACTTGTCCTGCGATAGTGTTGGGACGTGATTTAAAGGGTGTGTCAAGATGATAACATACGAAAACAAAGATGAAGTACTATAAATATTAACGAAATGCGTATTACAATTCATATTATATCTTTATTGGATTAAATTAGTTTCAAATATGTAAATTTTAAAGTATATTAATTATATTAATTTGTAATTATGGTGACTCATGTAACCTAGATTTAAGTCAACAAACTAAACAATCTCGAACGGATGCAAAATCTCTAATCCAATTCATCTTTGGGCTGTGAAAATTTGATCACGTAACACAATACCGTACTCAGCTTAAATCACCAACACAATGTAAATAACCAACGGCACTTACACTATACTATTAACCTCACTCACCTATACATAATCTTTTACCATCCTGTCACTTTACAGTACCTCATTTAATTTAAATTTTGGGATCGAACTCGCTCCATTCCTATCACCTTCGTTCCCGCAACAACAAACTCCTAGCCTTTATGCTTCATTAAATGCTACGGAGACTGCTTTACTGTCAAAACAGTAAGACCCTGGACTGCACTGCCAGATAAAGTTAGACGATCTCCATCAGTAGAAATGTTTAAAGCGTAGCCTGAAGAAGTACTATCTAAGATAATATTCTTAATCCGTCTGTCTGCTAATGGTTATTGCGGCTTACTGTGTTTTCTTATATTAAGACCTGCAATTTTAATGGTTCAGGCATCCAAGAGATCACTTCTAGCAATAAAGCCACCATTTGATACAATCTGTTAGTTTAAGTTTATTTAAATTCTCTTCCTAATATATATTTTTTCACTATTACATGTGCAATAAGATATGATTATTGTACATTAGATAGTTTGCTATCAAGATGCTATATTTGGAATATTTTTTCCATTTTTTCGGAATAATACTGAATAATGAACTGAAAAACATAGATTTCGTTTTAAGTTATGAAATATTAACGACGTATTACGAATATTAACGACTTTAACGATCTGACTAACGAACTGTAATTGTTAACGAATTGTAACATATACTTTTTATTTTCTAGTACCATATTCGGTACACCGAAACAGTTATCTCTCTTACGCACGTCGTTACTTTAAAACCTGTTAACTGCAAGTTCAGTCCCCGATGATTTATGATATGAAAGGGACAAGCCCTTCCTATCATACCCATATATGGATAGAGATAATTCTTGGAATTTGTACCAAGGAAAAGTTGGATTTTCGCCTCTAGTCCCTACGTGATATAGGGTTAGTGAACTTTTTATATGTAGGTCTGTCGATATTGAATTTTATATGAACTTAGTTGACAGCGATCTTTTGATGTTTCCTTCAATTTTCTCTAAGATAAGAATATTTTTGGTGAAGGTTGTGGGATATAATTTTTGCTAGCCTAATATTGAGGGCGTTTGTTTACATTTTATTCTGTTTATTGTCGTCCATTCTAAATTAGTTCAAAATTTAAGGAGACAAAGCGAAGTTCAAGCCAAAACAATCTGACAGTTTTCATCAGAAAATAAAAAAAACAAAATCAGCTTCACGCTGTATCCCGCACACTGCAGGGTAGACAGAGGGAACCTAGTGTTAAGACACTCCATTCTACACTTTCTGCCGGATTCTGGCGGCATTGCGTGTTGAGTGGCAGAACTCAACGCCGCGCTTGAATGACAGTTTTATTTCTAAATTATGAACTTAAACCAATTATATCGTTATGTACATTGTGCTGTGTTTACTGTATGATAGATATATCACCCATCTCTTCATGTCTTTCAAATTTTAATGAACCCTAAGTGACATTAAGTTAACACTCAATAAACCAAGCTTTAAAGGTGGAAAAAGTTATCCTCATATTTCAAAGACCTTATTCATCTAAGTTCGCAATCGAGATAATCTTCGCTAACAAAAAACCATCTTAGAATGTTTCTCGCTGAACTTTACTAAAATTAAAAAGCATATCTAACGAAGCAAGCAATGAAATGATTTAATCATTTGCGAAGTACGAGTTCAGTTCGTTTCAAACGCATTCTTCTAAAATTTCTTGCGAGTCGCCGCCGGCTCAGTTAGGAACATTGTTTTCTCCAACATTTGCTGCCTGTTTGTTTTGGCTTTGATTTTTTTTTAAGTTGTTCACGCTATATCTTGCATGTAACAGGGTAGGCAAAGGGAACCTGGGAAACTTATGTTAAGACGCTCCGTTCCCTATTTATTAAAACACTACCGTTCACCATTTTCTGCTGAGTTCTTGAGATATAGTTTGTTAAGTGTCGGAACTCAACGCTGCGCTTTGCGCACTTACCAGAGAGAAGATAATGAAAATATTAAAAAAATCATTCTGTTAAGTGGGAATCGAACCCACAAACGGCGCGTTTACAACCAGGCCACGACACGACGGCCTTTACTTAGCTAGCTTTGATTATATTTTGCGTTTTATTCGTATTCGATGTTATTTCGTTGCTTTGTCTCATTGTCGAAATTGTTTTTGAGAACTGCGTAACAACACTTTGAACAAACTTTGTACGTTACTCCAGCTAATGTTCCGGCTTTATAAAAAGATTTTTCGCTTCGTCCTTCATGAGTGAATATTTATTTTTCTTCTTGTTTCTTTTGCTTATTAAAATGTATTTAGGTTTTGATCTTGTTTTGTTTTATTTTATTTAAGTACTGTTTAGTTAGAAAATATTCTGCCTTACATTATATACAACATTTTAAACTTTTTAACTAGTATTTTCTATTTTAGTCTTCAATTCTTATTAACCAATAATTCTCTTATTAGTATGAGGTTAATAATTAACGATAATTGAAAGTAAAGCATATAGTGTAGTGTTTATGGAGTTGTAACAGTAAAAGTTCGTGTAGATTAGATTAGATTTTGACTTTTCTTTAAATTCAGTGCAATTTAATAGTTTTTCAGGCACATTTAATCTAAATACAACTAAAAACTTTACTTCTTCTGATATTGTAGATATTTATGGAACTGTTACCATCAGATGTTAGCTCTTTTCCCTTCCGTTACCTCCTTTTGTACAAAATACAAAAAATACAACTATCATAAACAACATTTTTACCTAATTTTCTTTCTGTGGTGCCTGTTTGTAGTATTTTGTATAACATTATAAGTATACTGAATGAGAAATGAAAACCAAATCCCACAGCATGCAAACGACACGTGGTCTATAACCGATTCAAACCACGTTCTACATCACAAACGATATGTAAAACCAGGATTACAATACCAAAACCCACATCGAGTGCGTAATTCAATTATATATCTATCATTATGCCATACCTACGTGGTTATTTACAAAGACGCCCGAATTAAGGCTATGTCGTCAAATTTAAATTGAGTTTTGCCAACAGTAATTTCATTTAACGTACAAAGCTAGCCAAAATAATAATTGAGTTTCATGATGAAGCAGCTATTCAGTTGTGTTTTAAGGAGCTACGTTCTAAATTCGTTTTACTTGTTGGGCTAATCACGTTGTTTGTTTTTGATCAGTTTTAGAATGGTGAAAAATGTTTTGTGTTGAATAGGCACCGTTCATTTGAGGACAATTCAACACAGTTTATAGGAAAATTATTAGTATTTTATTTTTGATATGAAATTTGTGTTTTTTTAGCTCCACGCTGTAACTCACACATAGCAGAGCAGACAGAGGAAACCTGAGAACCTGTTTTTAAGAATTTCGTTTCCGTTAAGACATTTCCGTTCTGCACTTTCCACCAAATTCTAAAAGCAAATTAAGTGTTGAGTGGCGAAAATCAAAGAAAATATTAAATTTTACATTTTCGAGTGGGAAACTAACCCACAGCCTCGCGTTTACACTCGCAAGCTGTGCCCCCGCGCCACGACTCGCCTCAAATTAACTTTTGTAAAAATTAAATTAAAAAAAAAGTAGAGATCAAATAGATATAAATAGTCCAAGAGATGCCAAACAGTTACAAGAGAAAAAATAGTCAAGTCCATTTTCACCTACATCCAGCCCAATTGACGCCCGGAGCCGGAATCTAATAAGGCACCGCAATTTCCGACGCTAACGGCTCTAAGCCAACAGACCGGATTTATTTGGACCCCAGCGAAAACTCTTTTAAGAACGCTTTTTAAATATACGAATGTGGCTTTAGGACATTTGAGTTTAAATGCTTCGGTTGTGGTTGATAAACTTCCTGTATATGTAAATGGGATGGAGGTTTTTAGGTTAGCTGATATTTTTAATATATTTTGGGATTTTTTTTCGATTATGCTCATTGTTGTCACATTAAATAAGAAATATTGAGTTATTTACCGTCTATCTAGGTAGGCAGTTTGCCGATCCCGTGGAGATTTTTTCAGTTTCCGAGATTTTTCAATGTCAATCCTATAAATGCATGATGAAGAGCTGGGATCAACAGAAATAAAGACAAAAACTTAAAAGTTGCTTACTTGTGTTTTGGTATCGTGTAAATAACTATCATATGTTCTTGGAGCACAAGATTATTTAGAAATCATATACCGACACTTTAATTCGATTTATATATGTTTGTATTAGTAGATAAGTATTATATGAAGAATCATAAATTTTGTATTTTGTATATCTTCTAATATGTATTAGAAATTTCATTTAAAGTAAACTTCTTTTTAAAATAGCACATTCAGTTTTAAATGTATTCTTTGTATACAGGAGTGGAATGACTACAAGCTGAAATGGAACCCCGACGACTATGGTGGCGTGGAAACCCTGCACGTACCTTCCGAACATATATGGCTACCGGATATCGTGCTGTACAACAAGTAACTATTACTTCAATACTTTGATATAAATCAGCTACTTTTTTTAGAGTCACACTGTATTATCTACCACATAGCAAAGTAAGCAGAGAGAACCTGGGAATCTAATGTCAGGACACTCCGTACCCATTAAGACAGTTTCGTTCCACTAGTTCCGTTTCCCACTTCCCGCCAAATACTGGAGATATCGCATGCTGAGTGACGGAATTAAACATCGTTTTTTCAGAAAGTATTTCAAACAAAATAATGGGGATAGACAGACTATTATTATATAATATAACATTTCTACATAAAGCTTAACTCTTTTAGAGTACTTGTTTAGTATAAACTAGGAAATATTGATAGTAAAGAAACTTCTAGAAACCCTACTTCAACTTTACTTTACTTGTCCAATTTCTTTCAATGAACACAAACTTTGTCAATAAAATGTGTTTTTATTTAGTGGTTCCCTTATCTCCTTATTTTCTCGGACGGCTGCCATTATTTTGCATTATCAGGATGAGTCGACAACTTTATCGGGGGCTCTAAACCACGACAACAACTAAAAGCTTCCCTCCTATTCAGCCAATGAAACTTAGAGTTAGTTATCCTCTTTTCACTTGTCAAGTAATTTTCTTGTTAACATTTTTATAATTTTTTTCTTTTGGCATTCCAATAATCATTAATTATTTTGTAACAGTTTCTTTTTATTATATTGAAATAAATAAATCAGCTTAACGTGGAACGTAGTGTAAAGATGCTGCGCTCCCCATTTTTTGCCGAATTTCCAGAATTTTGTTTTTTTTTTAAATATCGCCTTTGTGTGTTGTGTGCGCAACTCAACGCCCCACTTTGCCTTAACACCAAAGCGATTGATTATATCGAAAATTTTAAAATAAATCTCCGATGATATTATATAAAAACTACTCACCGCATTTGTATCATGCATTATACAAAGTCAAATTCTTTACAAAACATCAAAACGTTTAAATCCCTTGAATAAGGTTGAATTTTGAACATGGCAACACCAAAGTGGGGAATTGCCTAAAGTTGGCCAGGCGGAAGGCACGATAAGTGCAAGCCTTAATCTAAATAGCATCCAAGGTAGCATTAGGCACGGTGGGGTAAACACTGACTAAATCGCATTAGACAACAGAGACTAGACTGTTCTTTTAAATGTAATTGCGAAGAAAATTGGAGAGCTAGTGGTCTACTCAGCTTTTGAACAAACAAAGGGATCTATGACAATAGAGTTTCACAAGTCTATAATTTAGTTTTAGTGTATCTTAAAAATCTTTAAATTTTAATAGATGGTAAGAATTTGTCTCGTGGTGCATGTTCGTAGTGGATTCAATTCCTGTTTGGGAATCGGAATTGCGCCATAAATATTTTAAAAAAAAATATAGTATTATTGTCTTTCTGGATAAATTATTGTATGTTATATGGTAAATAATTAACACATAGCTTTCAATTCCAAAAATGTACTAAGTTACCGCCTATTACCTATTACCTATTATGAATAATTCTATAGCAGTAATTACAACTTCTATTGGTAAATATATTATAGTAAACATAAATAATCGACGCAAGTCGTGGCGCAGGGGCAAACGTGCGTGTGCTATATAGGCACACAATGACGCGACAGGTTGTGGGTTCAATTTCCACTAGAAGAAATTAAATATTTAACATTTCATTTTTCCCTCTGGCTATTCCAAAACGCAGCACGCAGAAATCGGTGGAAAAGTGGGGAGCAGTGTCTCCCCCTGTACTCCCTCTGCCTATTCTTAAGAAAGAAAGCTATAATTATATGAAAAATATATACAAGATTTACTAAAATTAATAATATAAAATAGTAGTTAATAATATAATAGTTTATTTTCAGTATTTTTATATATTATTATTGTTGTATTTACCATACGGTAGCAAAACTGATCAATTTTACCTATTACTGATTATCAACAACAAGAGATATGAACGTACAAACGAACCGAATGAACATTCATGCAATCCATAATAGCATTTGAAATGTATGCAAAAGCCCGTAACGGAACAGGCTTGTTTGTTCAAGTGCGCCCAGGTTCACGACCGGCTGTGCGTAAGAATGATCAAAAGAAAGATAATATTGATTGATTTTGTAGCGAAATGTTGAATAAATAATATAGGATGTATCAGTTGTTTATGTCTGACTAGCGATGCGATGGTAGTGGTTTCGATTCCTATTTAGAGGTATAGATATGTAGTATAGAATATTGGTTATAACAAACAAAAGTTACTGTTTCACGCTGTATCCCGCATATAGCAGTGTAGGAGGGAGCCTAGTGTTAAGACACTACATTTCCCGCTTTCCGCCCAAATCTGAAGGCATTACGTGTTCAGTGGTGGAACTCAATGCCGCGCTTTGCCTCAACACAGAGATGAAAATATAAATTTAAATAAATATTTCATATACTCGAATGGGGATCGAATCCACACTTTGTGCCTCTTCGTCACGAGTGGCTTCAAATATATATTTTTATATTTTTAATCTCATATTTTTTACATAATATGAGATTAAAAATATAAAAATATTTTTTTACACATATTCATAATAAAAATACAACAATGACGAAAAAAAATCAAATCAGACGCTTACACTTCATATTCTCCCACACAGTAATTATCGTGCAAATCCAAAGATATTCTTTTCTCACCACCCTTATCTCATTCGTCATGCCAAATGGTGAATGTACCGAAATATCAATAAGCAATACATTTGCTCTGTGAACGTGAATAAAATAAATTTCTCCACATTGCTTCGAAGAAACTTTATTACTGTCTCCGAGACGTCAGTGTTCTTAATACGTCACCATCTTAATGTGGAAAAAGGCTTCGAATATGATCGGTTTTACGATAATATATTGAGTGTGTGTCATTCAATATATGTTTTATAGTATTTATATATTTTAGATGCTAGTGGTATATATTTTTTATTGAATTCGAATATATCATGAAAAGTAGAGAACGGAGTATCTTAACACTAAGTCTTCTCTGTCTATCTTGCTAAGGGTGAAGCTGAAGAAAAATATTTTTAATATGATAATGTTTTAACAAGGTTAAAATAATAAAAAATAAATTGGTATTTTTAGAACCAGACAGAGAATTTTGCCCAACAATAAAATGATACAAGCTGGTAAACTAAACTAAATTAGCTTCACGCTTTATCCCTAGCGGGGTAGTGAGGGAGAACGGAGCGCCAAACGCTACGGTCTCTACATACCTCTTTCGCCTCGTCCACTGTCATCAAACTCTTCATACATGCCCTCCGGGGAGTCCTCATGCTTTTTACGTGACCTTCCTCCAGTATCTTTGATACTGTCTTTTCAAAGGTCAACCGAACTCCCCCTACTTCTCTTACCGCTCACTTTTCCATGACAAACTAGTATTATATAAAAAAAAAATACTGTAACATAATATTATTAAAACGCGAGCAATAATCCTTGAAATAATAATTTCTATTCATTACATTTAAAATTTTGTTATCCTTAGTGTATTATATAGTACTTCAGGCAAACACACCATATTATGAGACTTGAAGGTCATATTTTTAAATTTAAGTGAATAGAGGTTACTGTTTAATGCACCTGTGACTACCCTAAAAGCTCTCGCGAATATTCTGTGTAAACTTTCTTTTTAATGGCGCCACGTTAGCGTAATGGAAGACAACGCGGGCTATACTTTATGATGTAATTTGAACGGATGTGAAACTTGGCTACGACAACGCTTTTAAGGGCGCCGACAACAAAATTTGCTTAAATCAGTCAATGTCTTTGAATGAAGTGTTTTCTTGTAACTAAATTGACGGCTTCATTTTAACTTAAACTGATTTTATGATGGTGGTTGCGTGCTTGTGTTGTCTTTTAAGATTTCACTTTGACAATGATAATTTAGTTTTGTTGTTACAAATTAATCTTATTCGTTTCCTGGTAATTGGTAATCAATTGAAAAATTTTTTTTTTTTTGTATTTTGCAATAAAAAAAAACAACAACACAATCACCATTATTCTCAAACGTAAAGTATTACTTAGCTGCAATTGCAAGTTTTATAGCATCTGATTTGTCTTCTTACGAGAATGTCGACTCGGAGCTTAGTGGAAACATAATATATAATGCCAATGTATCACTTTGAACTATGTACTCACGAGATCGGCTAGCTATTTGCGGTTGTGGACGGAGAACGATCCACCTACAGTATGTCTCTTCATCGATTACTATTGGTGGACGTTTGTATTTAAGATAACATTCATCCCGCAAATAACCAGCTTTGGATATCGTTTTAATTGATAATTACTCAGTAGACCGCACAATCATTGTTTGTACAAAAGGGCTGCTAGATAAGATCAACAAACAAGATGTAAATTAGTGTTGTTCTATGGTTCTGATCTGGTGAATTAAATTCATGTATTTATGTAACGCTGTTTATGCAATGAGGGCAGTCGGCCATCGTAGCGCAGGGGTGCAGCTTGTTATTGTAAATGCGATAGGTTGTGGATTCGTTTCCTACTCGAGAAAAAGAAAAAAAATATTCCCTCGCACTGGTAGACGAGTCAAAACCTAGGTCTTGAATTCCGCCACTCAATCACAATGTCTCTAGAATTTAGCGGAAAAGGGGCTTAATACAAGGGTTCCAAATCCTCTTTGTCCCCTTTGGGGTTTAATACTAGGTTTCCAGGTCACCCCTATCCTCATATGGGATTCGTAAAGCTAAAAAAATGTAATACTATCAAACAATTTAATATACACAACAAGGAAATAAATGTTTCTTATTTCAACAGAATGATAGGAAGTTGTAATTGTAAAGATTTATACAATTTAAAAATAAACGAATTTAAATATTTTACTTCAAACACTGCAAATTTAAATGATAATAGTATTTTTTCCTTAAATATTCGAGGTTATGTAGCTCATCTTTTAAATTTACTCTTCCTGCATAGGAACAATGTATGGTATACTCGTACATTATCCGATACAATACATCGTTGAAGTGGAGCCAAGTAATTTGGCTTGTAAGATAACTGTTTATTATGTTACAGTGCGGATGGTAACTACGAGGTGACCATTATGACTAAGGCCATCTTGCACCACGACGGCAAAGTTGTGTGGAAACCGCCTGCCATTTACAAGTCCTTTTGTGAGATCGACGTCGAGTACTTCCCTTTCGATGAGCAGACTTGCTTCATGAAATTTGGTTCTTGGAGCTATGATGGTTATACGGTAAGTGTTAAAAATTAAAATGTTCAAAATAATCACTTTTATATTCATTTTCATCATGAGAAATCTTGATTATCACATGAGGCCGTCTTGGCACTGTGGCACGAGCATGGCAGTGTAAATGCAACGGTTGTGGATTCGGTAATGAATAAACATTATCATTTCTTCATTCTGGTAGCAAGGCAAAAACGCCACTTAATACACAATGCTTAGAAAAATGCGGCAGAAAGTGGGAAACGAAGCGTTTTAACACTAGGTTCACTCCTGCTATATGTGGGATTCAGCGTGAATTTGTTTCTGACTCCTATGCGAATTCTTTTTAATTATATTTTAGCCAAAGATATCAGAAAAACTTATATTAGAAAGTTTTACCCTAATACGCTTCAGCTGAAAGGATAATCTATTTCTGCTTCATAAATAATACCACACGATACGAGCGATGAGATATGTTGGGCAATGAAAGGCAGGATATTATAAAAAGTTCGGAATGGACTTTAGAGATAGGCTTCTGAAAGGAGGGCATCTATCTATATCAAACTGAGGAAGCCAATAAATCTGCTCTGTTCCTATTTTCTCGTAAATAGAGGAACCATATTCGTCACTGCTAATTTTTTACCTATATAAGAATATTTACTTTAGTAACGTTTTTTTTAAATCAGTAAAGAAATAAATTATAAATAACGTAATCTATTAATATGTGTGTATCAATTTAAAATTTATATATAATAGTTTTATAATAAATTTTTGTTGATATCTTCGGAAATTTATTGTTTATTTTTAAATGTATTATTTTTGTAGGTGGATTTAAGGCATTTGAAGCAAACGCCAGACTCTGACAATATAGCGATGGGCATCGACCTTTCCGAATACTATATTTCGGTTGAATGGGACATCATGCGGGTGCCGGCCACTAGAAATGAAAAATTCTACTCGTGCTGTGAAGAACCTTATCCAGATATTATTTTCAACCTCACTCTCAGAAGGAAGACTCTCTTCTACACGGTCAATCTTATCATTCCTTGTGTTGGAATATCATTTCTGTCAGTGCTTGTCTTTTATCTACCATCAGATTCTGGTGAAAAGATTTCACTCTGTATATCTATTCTACTCTCTTTGACCGTGTTCTTCTTATTGTTAGCAGAAATTATTCCTCCGACGTCCCTCACCGTTCCCTTGCTAGGGAAATATTTATTGTTTACTATGATGCTTGTCACATTATCAGTAGTAGTCACAATTGTGGTGCTAAATGTAAATTTTAGGTCTCCAGTTACACATCATATGGCTCCTTGGGTACGAAAATTCTTTATAGAATTTTTACCTCGAATATTATGTATACAAAGGCCGGAAAAACTGCCCGACGATGATGAAAATGATAAGCCGACCGAGGTAAGAGAAATCAATTATGCTAAACTCAAAAAAACAAGCGTACGCTACTTACGGTACACTAGCATAACATCAACAACAGCCATTATTAAATAATTTAAAAATCATAAAATATAAAGTTATTCAAACATACTTTTTATAACTGAGTTGCCTGTTATCAAAATATATTTTTTTCGAAATATATTCAACACAAACAACCCTCTTTCAGCTAAGCGAAAGCCCTCAACAATAATCATTTTAATTGTCCTTAGTCGTAGGCCTCTTCTGGGAAACACTCCTTCCAACAATATTCTAAATCCATTGTGTTTTGTGTGTATCGCGAAAATATCGCTTCCAGCCCAATTTCATTCCATTTCGATTTTCCTTTATTACTCAATGCCGGAGGGCTTAACGAGCGCGCGCGGCCCCCGTTATTTATGTTTCTCTGGTGGCTGCGGACGGATCGCGATATACGAGCCGGCAGACGTGGCCCGAAACCGAGACCTCCACTCCAACCTAATTGTACGCCGGCTTAAGCTACGTCGATACACCGATCCCACACAATGCGGACTGACGTTTTAATCACGAAGTATTTTGGGAACACTCCGTGTTTGTCTTTGAAATAAACAATCATTAAAAAAATATTATTTATGACTATATAATGATTGTTTATTAATGTTATTTTATGTTTAAAAAACTTAATTTTTATATGTTTTAGGTGCTCACGGATGTTTTTGGCGGTGACGAAATGGACGGCAAGTTCAAAGAATGGGGTTGCGAGGAATATGAGTTGCCTGGTATGCCTCCATCACCCCCGCCTCCTCCAGGTGGTGATGATGAACTATTCTCTCCTCCACCAGGGTCCCCATGTCGTTTGGACCTTGACGATGGCAGTCCATCTCTCGAAAAGCCGTATGTAAGAGAGATGGAAAAAACCATAGAAGGATCAAGGTTCATCGCGCAGCACGTTAAAAATAAGGATAAATTTGAAAGCGTAAGTTATATATTCGCAATATTTAAAATTGACAATTCTAATTTATGATAAGCACAATTCATTATTTTTCAGGTTGAAGACGATTGGAAGTACGTAGCTATGGTGCTAGACAGAATTTTCTTGTTCGCTTTCACGATAGCTTGCATACTCGGCACCGCTATGATTATATTTAGGGCGCCGACATTTTACGACAACGCGAAGCCGATCGATATCCTGTACTCGAAAATTGCCAAAAAGAAGTTGGAGCTGCTCAAAATGGGCTCAGAAGGCGACCCGGGTCTCTGAAATTCGTCTTACGTCTTCGGCCACTCGCCGCCGAAGACGTTCTGGGAGCTGATCGTGATGTGGTGGCACGGATGATCCATGTAAAGCTCCCAGATGGGAACAGTGAGGCGAGAACGTGTTTTGTGCTCAGTGTGGTGCCAAGCGCTAGATGCGCAGCGGGACGTTGTCACGCCGCCTGCGTGTCTAAAAGCCGTCTTTTTATATATACAACCTAATTGACTGTATTCGACTGTGTGTGTCGATATTCGGAACGAGAACGGAATAACCTCAATGTATGGTCGTTTTGTGTTGACGCGTGTCGTTAGGAATTTTATATTAGAATCGCCGACAATTGAACATATGTACTTTTTAAATGATTTTTTGTATGATGAGTAATTTATTTCTTGTTTAGATATTTTTCTTTTGTAATTGTTATATGATACGAGCGCACAAACATATAGTTCACGTTAGTAAGATTAAAGTGTCGCGTTGGGTTATGTTGCTTTCCGGTGATATCGCAAAATAGTAGTTAAAATGGTACCATTATATAAGATTTAATTCGAATAAATCGAGCTCAATTTATTGATATAATTAGATTGTAAAGTAATAATTTTCACTTTAACGTATATGAATACTCAGAGGTACTGGTAACGGTACAGTTCTTGTAAAGTCCTCAATGAACGTTGGACATTGTAGACGACGTACTAGTATAAACTGATGAGTTTAAATATAAAATATACATTTAGTGTTTTATAATCTACGTACTCGCGTAAAAATCATAAGGACAATATCGGTACTTAATACTAATGAATTCGTAATTCACCGTAGTTAATCAGTTAAGAATGTAGATGTAATTGTATAAGTGGAACGTCTGAGATGATGATTACTCGTTTATATAATGAATATAATAATGTCACGATGCGACAGTGATATAATATTATTTGGTTAGATATATTTATATTTAAAAAAAAACAATTGACTGCCAATTGTAATTAAATTTTTTATAAAAAAATTCGATATTCTTAGATAGTTTGATAAGTTGTTTAGTTACGATTTTTTAAAAAGTGCCAAATACAGCCAGCTGCATCATAGTTTCGACCTGAAGGTCAAATTTTGCTATTAAAATTTGTGATTGCTGTCGATCAAATTATTTTAAGTAAGCTTGTTCATTATTTAACATTTAATGCTTGCCCTACAAAGCAACGACTGAGAGTTATTTCGATACACCTGTGAAAACTGAATGCTATTGAGTTATTCACAAAATATTGTGCCGTGTTTCATTAATCCTAGCGTACAGGGTAAAATTAGTACACAAATTTCTTATCCTTGTTTTATTCTCACTACTTCACTGTTTATACAATCTTTTTCTCACTTATCGGCACTTAACCACTCGTCTTAGAAATTTTAAATTCACTGTTGAGGTTGGTGGAGCTAGAAACGTTTAGATAGCCTAACGTTTGTTTGGTCTTAGATTAGAATCTGTATTAGATATTTTTTCGTTTATTCATGTTCATATTACTAGGTAGGTTGTATTTTAAAACTCATTTGATACACTTACCTTAAAGTATGTGACATTACGTACATACATATATTTAACATCAACCCATTACGTAGGGTAATGTAGCCTTTCGTCGTAATATAAAAAAAAATATTTCGAGCCGCGTAATTGATATGTCAAAGTAATTAGATAATGATTACCTAGTTAACTCTGATATTATTTATATTTTAATAAATTCAACAGCGAGCAGTTAGGAAAACAGGGATGGTCATAGTAAAATTATTCAAACTGTTTGGTGTGATTTGTCTTAATATTTATAAGTGTTATTGAATGTGTATAGCTGTTTGTGCCAATAATGCATTCGGCTAGAGTAGATTAGAGAATACGTAAACATGAGTTAGATGTACGGGAGGTACCGACGGTGCTTACTTGTAAGCATATATACAGAACGCTCGCTAAAGGTTGAAAGAAGTAAATAAAATTAGCTCAGTCATAAGTCACTCTCATTTTTAATAAGCAACTCTGGATGTGAAAATTTTAGGAAGTGCAAAAGTACGCTATGTTTCG
This sequence comes from Heliconius hewitsoni, assembly GCA_018230445.1. NCBI lineage: Eukaryota > Metazoa > Arthropoda > Insecta > Lepidoptera > Nymphalidae > Heliconius > Heliconius hewitsoni. The sequence goes on along the minus strand of DWAN01000218.1, from coordinate 3,716 downwards.
AAGATACGGCACAAAGAGATGGAGTTTTCTTATCTAAAACGGTATTGACTGCAAGTAAAACCGTGATTTTGGCCAAAAGGTGCCGAATTTTAACTTCAAAGGAATTTTTGGAAGGAATTGTTTAATATACTTATAGTAAAAAATAATGTTCTAATAAGATAAATATCACGAATAAATTCAGTAGGAATGTGCTATTGCACGCACCGAAACACACACCAAATTAGTAATAATAATATCAATAAAATGATTAGTTAAGACCACTGGCTTCCCACACTATTCAGTAATAATCTGATTTTTATTGTAGATATTTGCTAGAAAATAAACTGTCTGTTGTTATTTTTATATGACTGCAAAAAATATTATAATAGATAGATTTTCTAAAGAAACACCATAGGCTAATATATTTAGAGACGAGTGTTGTCGTAAATAAGTACTCTGGATGATAGATGATGGAAATGTTATAGATAAACGCGAGTGACAATGTAAATAACTCTTTGTTGACCTAAAATTTGGTACCACGTCAGATCATTTCGCAATTTGGAAAAAATCAAAAGTCGTAAAGTCAAATGATTAAATTAAATAATATGAGTGTAAAAATCTAGCATAGGCCCTTAGGTTTGTTGAAACTGGATGAGCTAAGCCAATACAACGATTAATTATTATCCTTAATTCTTTAATACGAAAGATGTTGTGGTCACGATGAAGTTTTAGGATGGATCTCAAATTTCAAACCACCTTTTAATTGTATTATTTGATAAGTAATCTTAGCTCAAGGGTATTAGACATTTCCTGTGATTAACTTTGGTTGTATCCTTGTTATTCTCGTCTAAAAGACATTTTTGTAAGTCTATCTTTCTTTGTTCTCTGTTATGTTTTGTTTGTGCTTTCGTTGTTGGAAGATCGCTATAATACATAGATTACGTCTGTATATGCATGTTTCGAGTGATAAACGGGTAAGTGAAAATAGTCGTCTTGTATCTGATGGTAGATAGGTAAATAATAAATTTAACAATAATACCGCTAGTCATTGTATGTAAGATTTATGATACTCATAAATTAATTAATATTGTAAGTGGTGTTTTAGCTTCTCAATGTTTATTAGAGTTAGTCGACGAATGAGTCGGTCCGAAAGCGCGATGTCAGACAAATTTGTTGTTTAAATTTCCTTAATAAATAATCTAGTGTCAATTATAATTAAATTTTATATTTTAGTTTTCATATTAAAGTGAATATTAAATTATATATTTTATTTTTCATTCGAGACGTCCCAATTGGTCAGAGTTATCGAAGTATACTTAAATAATAAACCAGATTTACTTTATCCAATTAATTTATTATTTCTTACGGAACAACGAGACCAGTTTGCTTAAATAGGACGCCATCGTTTCCTTTTATTTAAACCTTAAAATTATTTCAAACTAACTACTTCGAATTTGTCTACAACGGGTGATGGGACTAAGAACTCATAGTCAGCTATCACATGGCTGTCAGTAATTTTAAGAATCAACTTAACCGAAATGTTGACATGTAAATATAGCCGATCAACATAGAAATTTAAATAATATTAAATTGACAAGTTATTTTTCTACGTTCCTTTCACAGTACCTTTAGTGCTAATTAGACGAGTAGCGAATATATGTCGTAGTTGTATTAATTAATATTAATTTTTATTTACCCATAAGTAATATATACATAACAATTATGTCGTTCAGCAATAATTCTGAATCACTTGATTTGGGTAATTTTTGTTCTTTACTTTGATGCCATTCACTAGTGTCGTAATTTTAAGCTTTAGTTTTTGAATGGTTGACAGATAATCCGTAACGCTTTATAATTAGGTTCATCGAAATCTAGAATTTTATATAGCGATTTCTTCTACACTTTTGGAATCATATTTTATTGCACGACTATCATTTACTGTCTTATAATTTATATTTATAACATTATAATACTCTATACTTATGAATATGTAAGTAAATTAGGCGTATTTGCGGGTTTAATCAGACGTCTTCCAAAAGTGACGTAAGATTCTATTTGGGTTTACCACATTTTATTACATTTATACAATCAATCCGGGACAATCCGGGACAATCGCTGATTATTGTTTAAAAAATAAGTCATGTAATTCAAGTTATGTTACATCTCCTGAAATAGATAAATCCCATAATAGTTGTAGTTTCATAATATTTTTTCCATTCACTTGATAGTAGCATGGCATACTTATTTACTTTGTCCCATTATGTGAAGCTTCCCTCTGAATTAAAAGTTAAATTTTCTCTTATAGTTATATATGTATACTAGATAAGGTAATAGACGTAAGTTGTATTGATAACGTAGGAAAACCACATGAAATTTGCGTTGAGCTTCCAACACGATTAGATGTAAATACAGAAATAAATTTAAAGAACCTACTGTATAATTTCTTGGTATCATTGGTATGTAAATCGTATATTGGCTTTGTTGAATAATGTTTGTTTGATAAATATTTAATATTTCACTTTTATTGTTCAAGTTTGTTTGCAAAGTTGCTACAAGAACCAAATCTTCAAACAAATTTACATAGTCGAATAATAGTCTAAGTATTCGATTCAGTGGACACAATTCCGCTATTTCTTTATGAAATCTAAATGAAACTATCTATGTGCCAAATAAAGATGCTCAATGTCATACTGTCGAATCGGAACAGATGAACGTTCAAATTTAAATGGAAAAATAACTACAGTGGATTTCAACCGACAATCATATAATTTAATAATTTTATTAAAAAAGGCGCAATATTCTTTAAAGTAAAATATTGAGTTTGGTTCGTGTAGTATAAGGAGCTAACGATTACGTTTCATATTCTTTATTTACTTGTTTCCGCGTATTATATATTTTTTAGCCAAACTCTCTCTCTCTCTTTTCATTTTTACATTTTTACACCAAAGCAATTGTATGCCATATTATATGTATGTATATGTATGATTGTCGTTAGTATTCCTGTTAGAGTTTGTTTCAACTGTCGCATTGGCGAAGTGTTTAGTGTAAGGTTCAATGTACGTTTCGAAATTTCGTCTTAAATTGTTAATATTAAAATAATTAATGTCCTATACTACTAGATATAATGATTTTAATTTGGTTTTAAGATTTTTCTTTTACATTTCTAGTCACGAGTAACGGCATTTTTGTTTGAAAATTGTTAGGTGTTATAAATTTCGTTTCATTAACATTGATATTTTTTTTTCTATATATTCTTAATTTTTTTCCTATTTATTTAACAAAAATGGATGGAAATTTTAACATTTTAAATATATATATTTTTAATTAAATAAAAAATAATACTAAAACCTAACAATTTTCAAACGAACGTGCGACCGATGAAAATGGCGCATACAAAACGAACACCACATTAAGATAAACATAATTGTTGATAGATAGATACACGAAATCCTAAATTTATTTTAATAATTATAAGGTAATGTTATATTACAAAATAATAGACTTCGATAATTCAGTATTCACTAATATAGCTATAGCGTATCTAGGCATATATTTATTCGATTTGTTCACACAAACGGATATTGCCACGATATTATAAGGTAAGATTTATGCACTCAGACCTACATTTAGGATGATAGCTCAATAAAAGTAGATTTAAGAAAATTATAATAAGGAATCAATATAATATAAACATATATATATATATATATATATATATATATATATATATATATATA
>DWAN01000217.1:0-27519 GCA_018230445.1 Heliconius hewitsoni | reverse complement strand
TTAAGTATTTATCTTTCCTAAGTGTGGATTAACACTTTAAAAATGTTTAAAAATTGCTTGTTGAGTTGCAGAACTCAACGCCTTGCTTCGTCTACGAGAGCAGGAAAATGTGTACGTTTAATTGATTTGACGCACGTTCCAATATGTATAAACGTTCGATGAAGAGATAACTCAATGATCAATAACGTATCTCTTCACCTATCGCGATGTTTCATGTTAATTTCGGAATGTTCGTAAAGCACATTATATTTAAAAAAAACATACGAAATTGGAAACCTTCTAAAGTACGTTGACATTTGACTTATCTACATATTTTTAAATATCGCAAGTTTTATTTTTATGTTCTTAACTTCGCAGGCCAGTCTTCGTAGCCAGAGCGAACATAGTATTAAGATACTCCGCTTACTACGCCTTTCGGCCCGATTTTTTAAATATCGCGTGTTAAGAGTTGAACTCAACGCCGTGCTTTGTATTCTTAGCAGAGCAAGGACATAAAAAAGTCTCACTCGGGGGGGTATGTTTTAATTAAATTAGAACATGAGGACCAATGATGTAAATTTATTTGAAATAGTCATAAAATAACCATATTTCTCTACAGATCTACCTCAATAACGCAAATACGACGTAAATACATTTTCTAAAAATCGATTACAAGATTAATATTAACAATAAGCCGACAATACACACATTGTCACTAGTATTTGTTCAGTAAACACTTAGTTTTGGTCCCCGCCCGCCCTAGCAGTTTCTGTTGCGACGCCGCCCCCGACGCACGCCGCCGGCGTATCGACCGCGTTACAGTTTGTTGTTATACACGAGTAGACGATAAGGCTTTCGTCTGACCGCTTGGAAGGTAAAATTATCGCTTTTTATACTATTGTCTCTCAATTTATGTTACTTAATCAGTTTTTGATGGATTGAATTGTGTGTTTTTGGATGGGAATTGGTGATTTTGTTGTTGAATGTATTGAAATCGTTGTTTTTTGTATAGATTATCTATTGTTATTGATATTTTTGGATTGATTTAATATGAAGTTATCTACGTTATGTGTTTTTCGACAATGAATATGTTATTACGATTAGTATTTTAATAGATATTTTGATATTTACATAAGTTTTATAATAATAAAAAATAAGTGTAGAAATGTGTTACCTTAACATATTATTTTGACAGTAAATATATCATTACTAAAACATGGAAGACAGGAAAGTATGGAATAGTTTTATTTTAAAATTAAGGGTAAACACACTAGATTAAATGCGACTTTGAGTTCCTTCACTCAACATGCAGCGTCTTGAAAATTGGAACGGAATGTCTTAACATTAGGTTCCCTCTGCCTAACATGATATAGCCAGGATACAGCGTAATGATATATTTATTTTATATAAATTAATAAAGAAATCTATACATTCCCATATAATTTACAAAACAATTCTACAAATTAATGAAATACAATCTTTTTGATATATTAAATGAACAAATGTCAAGTTAACAGCTAATTGCTATAGATATTTACTGTACCAAAGTGTAAGGCGGCAGAGCGTGCTCCGATGGGATCAACACGTTGCTGTCTCAATCTTAAGCTTCAACGTATCTGAGATTTGCTTTATTATAAATTTTATATTAGATTTGTATAATTAAAAATTAATATTGCTGGATAAGGAGATTGTTTCAGCTACAATTGGTTATTATTTTTGTATATACATAAATGACAGGTCATGTATAAAATATTATTGTGATTTTTGATTTTTCTTTCTTGTATGGTGCACACAGTCCCAAAGATATTTTAGATTCAAATAGATTTGTATATTAGATTTCAATCTATATATAATATATATAATTTTGTTTTGGTAAATTAAAGAAAATTATAAATAATCTTAAATATATTTTTTGTGTAATATTATAAATTTAAGCAGATTTACGTAAAGACATTAATGTTGCATTACGAATAAAGGTCACAATAAAAAATAGACATAAACACAGTAAGTTTAAGTAAAATAGACTCTTATTCTCCAGTGAAAATAATAAGTAACGTAAAACGATTCTAAAATGTACCAATCGTTTTGTAATATCTTCTATTCATATTGTAAACAAAAGCCAAATATAAGCATTCAAAAATTAATTACGGACAGACCCAACAACTTCCACTTTGTTTTTCATAGAAAATGATTTCCTAATTTACATATCTATATACACAAATAACAAGCAACGAATCTGGTTTGAAACTATGCATTGGATCTATTACACTTTATAAGAAAATATTACATTCGCCAAAACTTTTAAGCTTAATTAAGCTTTTTTTTGCCCGTCTGCGGCGAAACCCGAGTGCAGCGTTATGTCTTTACCCGACTGAAGCGAAGCTTAAGAGGTTATGTTTTTAGACCGTTTATGTGTATGTTTATTTGTCAGTTCCTTTATTTTGCTTGTAGTGATTAATGATACTTTATAATTCACTTTTCATATAATTCATATTTCATAGCATTTTAGATATATTGTCTTAGTGTCTAAACGATACGTTCTCCCACTTTCTGAGCAAATTCAATATTGAAATTCAACACAAAATAGAAAAAAATGAATTATGAAATAAAATCTCATTCCCCCAAATCTAACCAAAACTTAAAGATGGTGTCGTAATCAAACCCACAACCATGACAGTATGTGGTAACAGCTTAACGCGTCCCAGTTCGCCGCTGTATAAAATTTATACCAACACTTTACATTACATAATGCTACATGATATGTATTATTTATGAAATCATTTTTAATCATTACTTCCGATAGTCCGAAACAAGATAATATAAAATGATAGTACTGGTTGCCGGAAAACATCGCAGTTAAATACGATTTACTGACATCGAGTAATTCAATATATTCATATTATTTACGAATTCATGGTAATACATGATTTTTGTAATACAATATACAAATATATAGCTTATGTAGAGGTAGGTATATTTCATGAAATATTGTAGTGTATTTGGTTTTTCACTATTATTTTTTCGCTCTCCGCATATTGCTATATGTATGTACTTACCTATCCTGCTGGAAAGAAATTCTATTTATTTATACTCAATCAGCCCTTACTTTTTGGCGTTTAGCTGGTGATCAAAAGATTGAAAAGTGAATAATTAAAATTGAAACATTCGACCGCGTGAAATTCGAACTCGCAAGTGGCATACGCTGTGATGGTACTGCTTTACAATATATTGTGACATCTCAAATTTAATGAAAGTCTCATTGTTTGTTTGAACAATCTCTTATGAATTTCTTATGAAAATTGTGTTAGGATCGAATTTCTTCGAATTTAAAGACTCTTTAATAGCGTCCTGTTCCACAAGGAGTGGTCTACAAATTAACAAAATATATTGTTTAATTAATTCTTTACGTATAAAATATGCGTACTTATAAACATTATTATTATAAGAGACCAGTTATGGCGCAGGGGCACGAGCAAGTGACTGTAAATAAACTCGACCACTCGAGGAAATTAAATATTTAATGTTTTCATTTCTATGCCCTGGTACCAAGGCAATAAGCGCGGATTTTAGTGCCGCCAGACAACACACAATGCTTCGAAAAATCAACAGAAAGTAGAGAACGGAGTGTCTTAACGATAGGTTCCATCCATATTGGCCTACCCTGTTAAGTGAAGTTGAAAAAAAAATGTATCAGATACGTAATGAATAGTTAACTGTCAAAATTTATATTTATAATACCGTTTCTGGATTGTACAAATCTCATGTCTATGCATAAATAATTATAATCATATATAACAAAAAAAGTGAAATTTCGTCAAAAATCAAAACAAATTGAACAATTACGGCTTAAGAATCTTTTAACTCTACAGTGTAGTGTGCAGTAACGAAAGTCAATCATCTTCATCGTAAATCATCAACTACAAATTTATTTTAAATTATAATATCACTTTGACTAAGTAACTATAAACCTAAGGTTCTGAATAGAATAAAAATATTATTTTAATGATGTATCAATCTGTTTTTTTTTCAGTCTTAGAATGAAATAAGTCACGAAATTTTTTGTGCAGTAAAAAGTATAAATAATATTTTTTTATCTTTTCGAGTTAATATTATTTTCCTTGCGGTACCGGCACAGTGAGGAGGCAAAAGGCTTAGGCAATAACTAAAAATATAGTGTTAAAATACTCCGCTCCCTAAAAAGACACTGCCGCTCTCCATTATACGCTAAATTCTTGAAACATTGTTTGTTGAGTGGCGGAGCTCAACACAGCACAACACGCTTTGCCTTGTTTCCAGAGCGAGAAAAATGATAATATTAAATAGTTTCTTCTTCTGTGCGGTAAAGATCTATACTCTCCTCCTATTTACAGACCTTGCTTAGTCAGCATACTAATGTATCAATAAATACAACATCTTTATTGGTCTTTATTAATCTTTATAATTTGAATCTATATCCACAAATTTCTCATACATTTTAAATTCTTCCTGTTACAATGTAAATAGAACATTCAATCTTGCTTTAGTACCCTCAATGCGTGTTTTGTTTATATCAATTTCAATCATTAAAATAAAAAAAATCAGCAAAAGCATTGCTGCTATGTATTTATTGTTCTATGGAGGTTTTAAACAATAATATCCTCGTTCACATTGAATGTAGCTTCCAACTACTGTAATTGCAAATGAAATATGAAGCTGAACTTTCATTTGATAAACTAATAAGTTATTAAATGATTGATTTTACATTTACATTAAATTTACATAAAAATATGTTTTGCAGTAATGTTGTTTCAAAGTAAATGAAGCTTTATGAAAATTCATCATTTCCTTTAAGATCAGTTATCTGAAAATTTATATTTTAGTATATTTGAATACTAAAATATTTGAATTACCTTTATTTCTGGTTCCTGGTAAAACTCATCGTCAACTAACATTTAATTTTAATTTCTTTGCCTACATTGCTATATATAGTGGATGGGATAAATTTATAATCATAAATCTATAATCATATAAACACATAATGATGTAAATTGTTACATTATTACAAAATATTGTTAAAAAAACCTAAAAGACGACGAAAAACTAACGATGCTGTCGCAGTGCAGGGCGTTCGACTGTAAATGTGATAGTTGTGGGTTCGATTTCTACTTAGGTATATGAAATATTTAATATGTTCTCGCTCTGGTAAAGTTTGGTGTATTATCTAAGCTACGTTTAACTGCCAAGTTTATTTTTTTTTAGTTTCAAGTTTTATCCCTAACTGTGTAGCTAAAAACACAACAGTTTTTTTTTAATTACTTTCTTCCAGTATCATTGATACTGTGTGTTCAAAGGTCAACCGTGGTCACCACTGAATTTCTTATCACTTAGTCTTGCTTCTATTTTTTTTCTGTCATTCTCTCAACGTCCCCAAACAATCTGAGCAGGTTCTTCTATACTTTTACTATGTTCTTCTATACCCTCACTAGTACCTGCCATTCTGTGTATTCTTTCATTACGCATTTGGTCAAATTAAGTTTCTTTATTAGTAGGTATCGTAACAAAAGGATAAAACTTACCCTCTTACTCTATCAGTCAGTATTTCACCAGGAAGGAACCGTGATAGCTAAATAGTTGATTTTTCACTGATGATGTATTTTTGTTGCCGCAGTAACTAGAAAAACAAAATAAAATAAATAATTAAAAGGGTTCCCATACAACAAACGTGATTTTTTTCCGCTTTTATAGATAATGGTAAATAGTGCCTTCGGGTGCGAGTAGGACTCGGATTTGGCCTGTTTTTATCAAATACAATCATACATATTTACATAGTCGTCGTAATAAAAAAAGACATGTACAACATATCGTCGATTATAACATTTCATTTTCGACACTGTTTAAGAAATCGATCTTGTTAAAAAAATATACAATAGTATCGACATTCAATAAATGCTTAATTATCAAAGATGAACACCAAGGGCACTTCACGTGAGAGTGTCTTTATTTAAAGATATTCGCTTCGGTTAGCTTTATTGGAGGCTCAAAAACGTAAACAAATATAAATGTAATGAGCCAGTAATGTGTATATTTCCACTCGTGGAAATTAATGTACATAATTTCTTTTCATTTCCCTGCTCTGGTTGACAAAACGTGGCGTTGAGTTCTGCCACTCAACACGCAACTGTATCGAAAATTATATGGAAAACAGCGAATGGATTATATATTACACAATGTTCCCTTTGCCTATCCTGCTATGCGGGAGCAAGCGTGAAGTTGTTTTTTTTATTAGTTTAATCTTAATTTTCTTCACGCCTCCTTGTTAATATTTATTCAATCAAATAAAGCATTTGACCATTACTTATTATTATTCTTAATGTATTTACAATAGTAATAGATAGATAAATAGAGACCTGTGCCGCAAGGGTATGATTATAAACGCGATGGTTCCGGGAAGTGTCTTAACAATAAATTCTCAGGTTCCCTCCACCTCAGGTTCCCTACACTTCTACATAGGGGATAAAATAAAAAAATATATACCATTATCATTGTGTAGCATATATTACGAACAGAAAATATTATCACACATTGTATTATTAGATATAAATAAAAATAATACGTCAAATATATACATAATTTTTATAGTTTCTATCGCTTCTTCTTTATTAATTTATGTCTAATACAAGAAAACACGTACATTACCCACCACGGTTCCCACGGGAACCAAAAGGTTACATGAACTACTGTAGGCAGCGTGTACAGTGAATTCGCTACGCGACCTACGATCCCCTTGAGTCGAATACGTCTCTAAGGGATGTTTGAGGCGGGACAGTTTAACATACTGCCCGAAATTACCTTTGAGGTTGATGTAATGACGATTAGTGGCAGCTGCTGGTAAATGCCGTTAAACTTAATTCTAATTTATTGAGTGTGTGTTAATTGTGATTGTAAGGGGTTGTCTATATTTTCGTTATGTTATCGTTATAAGGTTTTTGTGGCACGTTGTAGCACAAGGGCACATAGTGTTACTGTAAACGCAGGATTCGGCGGGAATTGGAGAACGGAAGTGTCTTAATGGAAAAGGAGTTTTTTTACACTATACTAGGTTCCCGGGTTCATTCTGCCTACAGCGTGGTGCTATGGCGTTTACCCACGTGACACGATATGTATTGTTAATATACCCCTTGCTCCACTTTTTGTCTATATTTGAGATAGTGTGTATGTGTGTGTGTGTTTAGGGTCGAAACTTAATGCTGCATTTTATGGGCATTGAACCAGTACACACAATAAAACGCTATCCTAGGCACTCCGTATATTTTTTTAAATAATCATTCTATTTATTGTATTATCTTTTTTGTTTCAATAATACAGAAGTGTGCTTATAAGATGCATAGAGCTGGCTCTCTTTTGTATAATGATTGTTACTAACTAAACTAAAAGTAGTACGTCCGATTTCTGTTGCGATATATCATAATTTTCTCAACTTAAACAAGCTACGAGGAAAACCGCCATATATCACGTATAGGCAATATAGGAACGGTTGCGGAATACGGGATTATATATAAGTCCGTAATATTCCTCTTTCATCCTATCTAAGATTTTGCAAATTACATCGTTTAAAGCGACAAATAACATTTGTATTAGTTGCTAGCTTTTACTTGCGGCGTCACCCGCATCGTCTGATGAAAATAACTAACGGTTTTGTATAACACATGACACACCTTAAGTGTCTTAAGATAACACATATAGCCTATAGCCATCCTTGGTAAAATGGCTAGTAGTTCGTGAGATTAGCGCGTTCAAATATAAAGAAATCCTACAGCTTTATTATATTAATACAAAAGTATTAAATTTATCAGTTTCTTTTGTTGATTTGTTTACTTTGCAAGAATTATATTATTATATTTAAAAAAATATTTTTATGGTGTGTATTTATGTACTTTTGAAAAACGTCTGTAAATGAAAGAAAATGTTAGGAACCTAGTGTTCATCACTAGGCTACCAGTTATTTAAATATAGGATCTATATATTAATTCTAAATTCTAAATTTCTTACTTTTTCTTATAATTCGTTTCTTTTAATATTTTTAGTAGTGCTAGCTGCACCATGCATTATTTATAAGAAACAACTGAGACTCGGTAATAAGACCGGTGACCTAACGATTATTTATGCAAGTTTATGACTCCTCGTAACGACAGAACGCTAGATCAACAGTAACATCTAACTTTACTCCATACAGATGTCTTCAGAGCGAATGATTCATCTGCACACCCATCTTCTCATTTATTTAGATGTTGGTTAAAGAACTAATTTGTGGGATAACGACATCATTTCTTTTTGTTAGTTTGTTTATTAGTATTGAAAAATATTTTTTAATATTAAGTTTTTTTATTAACTTATTGCAAAATAATCCGCAGAATAATTCTAATTCAATTAATAATTGAACCAGAACCATATGACAGGTTTTCGTTATTAATAAAAATTTATTGATATAAAATTCAGCTACAAAAATCCATCTAAAAATATATTTTTACTTTTTAAAAGACCTTGGGTTGCAACTGGTGATATACGAGCGTCATTTAAAAAGAAGTTGTAATATATTATGCACTACATATCACTTATCAAGTCGGAGATAAAATGTAAAATTTTCTTCTATTCTATTCTATTGTTCCCATTGCTAAGTCATGTTCATTGTTTCACGCAGTCGTTTGAGCCCACGATACAAAATTAAGGCAATTTCGCCATTCACCTTCAAGCTTTAGAAGACAGTGGCTATATTGTTGAATATTATATGAAACGTCGTAATGGCTACCTATTATATTAATGTACTGTTTGTTATCAACGTGAATTTTGGCCAAATAAATGATGCTGATAAAATTGCATCAAGTGATAAGGGAATGGATGTGTGGGAAGGGATTGGAATGAAAGCAGTTGCAAGATATTAAAATCATTCTGTCGTTAAATGTAATTTATTAATGAATATGACTGTGTATTTCAACTACAAAAATATATTTTGAAACTAAAAATAGTTTATATTATTACTACTACTACGGGGCCAGTCGTGCCGTAGGGTCACAAAGTGTGCCTGTAAACGCAACTGGTTGTTGGTTCGATCCGCACTTGAGGAAATGAAATATTCATTTAAATTTATATTTTCATCTCTTTCCTCTGGTGTCGGAAGTCCTCAGAAAATGGGAAAAAAGTGTCTGTACACTAGAATTCCTTTGCCTACCCTGCTGTGTACGTGAAGCTGATTAAATTTTATATAATTTTAGAAAAGTATCAAGAAATTGTGGGTACTCATCCATTATGTAATCCAACATAGCAGTTCCAGTCAGGCCAAAAGCGCCTTAAATTTCTAAAATCGTTCATACCCACCGAAAATAGTTCCACTATTCAACAATTTGGAAGAATGTAAACTACTTCCAAGCGGGGAAACAAAAGAACTTTACTCGAATGCTTTCGAGCAATATCTATTCACATTTTGCTAGGGTTCCGTTGACATGGCCTTTTAGACGTAGCTGCGGAATGATGGATCGAGTCCAAGCTAAGAAAATCTACGTTATACTCTTAAAAGGATCTATATTAAATATTATATATTTATGTCATCCATGAACGTATAGTATTAAACGAAAAAGTGTTTTTTCTTCTGTACTGGCTAGCCGCTTTATGCCGCTCGTGTACATGACTATATTTTAATATTGCCTCAAAAAAAGCAAAATCACCTGAAAGTGGGGAACGAAGTGTCTTGACACCAGGTTCCCTCTACCTACCCTGCTATATGTGAGATACAGCGTGAGACTGAAAAAAAAAGAAATTTCCACGATGGCCTTGTAATCCAATAACAATCATAAAGACATATTATTAGACCTGATTTACACAATAAAAAAATTGCAGTTAACTTATAATACTCATTTTTGTCTTAAAGCGTTAAAAAGCAAAGCAAAAGTAGGCCGACAGCGACGTAAAACGTGTACAACAAGGACTCAATTAACTCTCAAAGATCAAGTATCACGTACTTCAGTCAGGTTAAAAGTTTAAGTCTTGGCGAGAATGCATAAGAAGTTAGATATCGAGAATATCATTTTCGAATTCTTATTGTGGACATTTTTGTCAAGACTATATTTAAGAAATATGTTTCTTTGTTTTTTTAATTATAGACGCCTTAGTGGCCCACTGGAACAGCATCTGTATTTCTCAGGTTTACGCTGTATCCCACAGTGTAGACAGAGATAACCTAACCAAGTGCTAATGCTGAATTCTTGAATTTGTTGAGCAGCGGAACTCAACTCCGCGCTCTGCCTCGTTACGAGAGTGAAAAAAAAATGAAAATATTGAATATTTAATTCCACTGAGTGTGAACTGAACCCACAGCGACGACGACGACGACTTCGTCAAGGTCTATGTGTTAGTGTGATGTTATTGGGTCCTATCTCCACTGGACTGAATAAATTATTTTCATTCCCCATTCAACAATTTGGAATTTGCGTTCCCCGACACACATATTCGAGGAAGGTATACAAGTACGTGGTAAAAAGTGAAAGTATATAAAAAAAATATACATTTTTCCCAAATTTATTTGGAATTTACAGTGTTGAAAGAAATTATTTATTAATTCTTACATTATATTTTAGCTTACTGGCATTGTACATATAAAAACCTACATGCATATATCTATTGATACACAGACTAAGTAATGGTAACGTTTCCCTTATGAATATTGTAGAAATATTATATCAAAAATATTAAATAACTACTCTTAAAAAACAATACCAACAAAACAACACAACTGTATTCAAAATGACTACAAGGTAATTTTACCATGAAAAACAACATAAGAATAGCATTAAAAAATGAATAAGATCTGCTCAAACTTTGGTAATGCACGAAACAAAACGACGAAGCCCAAAGCAACTTAATATCCAGGACAGCAATTAAAAGTTGTAGACGGCATGAAAAGAAATTTGAGAGCAAAACAAAAATTTACATTATAGAAAATGGTTTTGCTTAATTTTGTTAGTATTGTGTTTGTGGCCGGCTTGTGAATTGAGAAAACTTTAACACGTATTTTTTTTATAATGTGTCTTAAGTATTATTGGACTGGTATTGGAGATCGTCGTGACCCAGAAGCAGAAACGGGTGTAACGGACACCCGCTTCTGCCTCTGGTCACGACGGTTAAAGGTTTGATTCTCATTCGGGGAATGAAATATTAAATATTTTCATTCACTCGCTCTGATAACGAGGCAAACGCGGCGTTGAGTTTTGCAACTCAACACGCAACGCCTCTATAATTCAGCGAAAATTGGTGAACGGAAGTGCCTTAATGGGAGCGGATTGTCTCTCCTAGTGTTAAAGCACGATGCATCCCGCGCATAGCAAGGATAAAAAATATTGTAATATATTTTCAGTTTCGTACGTCTCCCACATAGAACAGGATAGGCGAAGAACCTAATTTTAAAATGCATTGTGTAGTACTTATGTACATAGATAAAATAATTGAATGAGTGAACGCTATCTACTGCCATCACTATTAATAAGTCATATCTCAACTGTTTCACGTTGACGGTAAGATTTATTACTTAAATTATCCTACAATGACGTCTTGTCCCCTCACTACAGCCATGTCAGTGTTGACCATAAATTGAGGATGTGTCTTGGAATTAATCTCAGCCATTCATTATATTAAAATGTTTGTAATTACAGTTGGTATTCAACTTTACTTCACTACTTGTACTTCGTACTTCTGAATCGTCTTGCACCTAAACTTAGAGGGTTTTTTTTTTTGAGGCACTGGTGGTCTGGCTGGCCTTACCAGTTTTTTATCTGTGAAGGTATTGTAGTAGTAGAAGGATTGACGCTGTAGCCCCCGATTATCAGGTTAGGTAATCAAGTTAGGTAGAGGGATCGTGGGAAACTCGTTTTAAGATACTTCGTTAAAAACAGAAATAAATTTAACACTCAGCACAAGGAAAACAAAAATATAGATGAAGATAATGTTACTTTAGTACATAACATACTTCCCCATTTTTCGTTCAGCAGCAAATAATAAATTAATTACTTTAATTTAGTCATTGCTAATATAATTAGGTATATTGGCAAATTCTTATTTTTATAGGTAAAGACTACTATGAACTCCAAAATATATTTTCTTTGTTTCTGGATATTTTATAACATAAAGGAGGACGTGCTCAGGTGGCTTAGACTCATAAGGGTGAGTGATGAAAGAATGGGAAAAGGGATATATAAAGTTATAGTGAAACTGCTAGGATGTAAAAGTAGGTACATAATTTGCCGGACAAAAAAAGAAAAATTCAGCGGACAGTGGTTAAACGAAATGTTTTAATAAAAAATGGTGTTTCTTAACACTAGGTTACCAGGTTCACTCTGCCTACCGCGCTATGTAGCAATGTAATATGCAGCGTGAAGCGAAATAATAAGTAGTTAATGTAAAACTCCAGAATGAAGATCGAACCCATAACAATAGCGCGTAATCGCAATAATTTAACTGTCCCAAATTTTCTACTTAACCAGCAGATATTATTGAAATGTTAATTTTTATTTACTTGCTCGACTCAATAGTGTTTAACTTCGAGGGCATTTGTCAAAGGCAAATGCGGGCGTATTGTTCCTACACTGCACCTACTACTATCCAATATTCTGATTAAACACATATATAATTTAATTTACTGTTTGTGATATAAATGGAACTGGATAAGGTGGTCAAAAGAATACTACTAAAAAAATAGCTCTTTATTAAGGGACATTTAAAGGAAACATCATGTAGCTAAAAGCGCTTAAACTTAAATAAACACACTTATTTCAAAATACCAAGTAGAATAAAATATGTTGTACTATATGTAACAAATCTGGAAAGATCTAGTTATAATAATACCTATTTAGGTATACATACATTACTTTCAAACATAATCTTTCCCGAGTACTTGATCCAAATATACTCAACCGAGGATTGGTTTATTTTCATGATTCCAGAAAAGTTTCCGTCTTCCTGTTCAGCGAACTGTATGTTACTCCGCCTGTATAAGCGTACGCTAATATTATTTCATGTAGAATTGAATACGTATTCAAAGAGCAAAGATTAAGGTTATTTTAGAATATATGTTTTAAAATGGTGACGATAAATTGAAATTTAACTACTAATTCAGGCTAGTTAGTAGTGATATATTGTGGGTTCGATTCCCAATCGTGGAAGTGAAATATTTTATATTTTCTATTCCTCGCTCTGGTAACGAGGCAAAGCGCACGGCGTTAAGTTCCGCACCTATACCCCATACCGGGGTTGAGAAATTATTTTTAAATATTTCCAGGACTGGCCTTAATTTTCTTAATGAATATAGATGCAAAAATACTTCTGCGCCAACATACAAGTTTATCTACACCCCAAAGACTCCTGGTGGCTTAACAAAGACACATGAATCTAAGTACGTAAATAAGTAAACAATCTGGGTGTAAGTAATGACCGACCACTCTTAATGGGTAAAGTTTTTCGTTCACAAATCCTTGTCCAGACTTAGGATTTAGACGAGCTGATGTAAATAATGTTATAGTGTTAGTAGGTAGTATATAATTGTTACTTGTAATGTAGGTATGTTTAGTTTTATATATTATATACATATATATCCCATCAAAAACATAAATGTGAAATGAGAGCCAAGTTAAATGTTAAGTAATGCGTCGTTCTTGATTTCCTCGCCGAAAGATAAAATTTAAACTCTAAATTTCACTTGATAATTTTTCACTTATATGCTTTATTATATTTGCATGTTAGTATACTTCCGGCCTTTACTAGAACTGTTAGGTAAATGCTTGGTTTGGTGCGTGGTGGTAGAAATTGTCAATCGAAATAGTTCATGTACATACAATTTGTGCGTTTAGAGCTTTTTCTGATAGTATAGGTGGTATACCAGTCATCGTGGTGTACCAGCACAGGATCTGTCTGTAAATACGAAGGTTGTAGGTTTGATTCCCGCCTAGAGGTTGAATTATGTTTATTTCTTCGCTCTGTTAACAACAAAATACTGCAGCGTTGATATCCGCACGTACACACGCTACGTCACGAAACTTTGACGGCGAGTGTCTTACCTAATGGAGGTTAACTTTGCCTACCCTGCTATTCACAATACAGCGACCCTATAGCTTCATTATCAATACATATCGTATTCATGTATATTCAAATTGCTAAAGCTTATTGAAAGTACGGTTAGAACTAATGCTCCAAGCAATTTCGTAATCATTTAGACCACACGCTCTTTGTTAGGTTTCCATTGTTATTCAGATATATGGGCATAATACACTAAAAGTTTATTAAATAAATTGTTTATTCGTTTTTTTTTAAAAGTTATGAAATATTTAAGAATTTCATTGCCTCGCACTGATAGGGGAAAAGATACCTACTGGGTTTAGTTCCGCCACTCGACACGCAACGCCACCTGAATTCAGAGAAAAATGGGGAACGGAGTGTCTTAAGGTTACTAGGTTCCCAGGTTTCCTTTGTCTACTCTGGTATATGCAGAATATAGCGTGAAGCTAATATAAGTATAAAGATATTGTTAGTAGCTAGTGATACGTGTATCATAAAGAACGTTGACGTTTTTAATATTCTACATCGAGGCCGTCGTGGCGCAGCGGCACGGCGACTGCAAACGTGATGGTTGTGAAGTCAATTCTGACTCGTTAGAATGAGTTATTTTAATTTGCTTGTTTTAAAAAACAAAACCTGATCTGCTGACAAGATAAAGCACTGCGTTGAGTTCCGCCACTGAGCATGCAATATTATTAATATAATATAAAAGTTGTCGTAAACGGGCAACGACGTGACTCAACACTATTGGTTTCCTTTGCCTATCCGGCTTATGTGGGATAAAATGTGAATAAAAATAACATATATACATACATATTTTACAACCAGCCCGAGCTTTTACTGCTCTCTCTCTGCGAATGGCTGACGAAATGAATCTGCAGATGAAAATTAATTGATGCATCACTGTGCTCGAAAAATAACTCTTATTGCTAGATACGTGATGATATATAAAAGTATAACTTTTTTTTTATGGGTTACTGATTATTTTTTTTTGTTAAGATACAATGTTCCCATTAGGACATTTCCGCACCGCTTCCGTTGTCCGCCAAATTTCGAGGGGTTGCGTTTTAAGTGGTGAAACTCACTTTAGGTTACTGATATTATGTAAACAATAACGTTTGCTTAGAGAAATTTGTTAAATATTTTTTGAGAATTCGGTTAAAAAGTGGGAAACAAAAAGTGCGGTATACAGCGTTATTTACCAGAGCTTCCAACTCTAATATAAGAATATTAAATATTTCTTTACCCCAAGTGGAAACCAAATTCACAACCGTCGTCATTACAGTCACATCCTTGGGCCATCGGGCCACGACGAAAGGTCAATTTAAATTTTAATTAAATTTATTATGACATCATGATTAAGAATATAAGAGACACGCGGAAACTGAACTCGATACTACCGTACAAACGATTGAGCCACTACTTTTTTATATATATCGATACAGTTTATAAAGTATTCCCGCATAAAAAATATTGCGTGTATATGCGAATATGTGCGAATGACGTTCCTTTTTAATAAATTGAACTTTTTCGATATACCCTACGAATACTTTCATTATAGGCCGCTGGTTTTATATATATGTTGCTTATATTTCGAATTTCATTAGTTTTACTAATTGTAAAATTTGAGGCCATCATGGAGGATGGAGCAGTGGGACCTTGTCTGACTGTAAACGCTGTGGTTGTGGGTTCAATTTTCTCTCATTTCTTCGCTCTGGTTAGAAGACAAACGATGCACGGCGTTGATTTTTGCTGCTTTCACGCAATATCTCAAGAATTGGATAGAAAGGGGGGAATGGAGTTCCTACTATATGCGGGATACAGTGTGAAGCTTTCAGATATTAAATACAGGTAAGTTATTATTAATAGCAATAGTAAGATGTTCTTGTGTTTTAGTTTAAACTGATACTAAAACATATTTATAAACTAATATCATAAAACTGATGAATTTGTTTGATTAAACGCGCTTATCTCAGTAACTATTGGTTTGAATTGAACAAATCTCTTTTCTATTCTATAAGTCTATTAGAAAGCCCTTTTACCGAGGATGGCAATAGAATTACTGACCTTAATCTTCCGATGTAACCCACCGTACCTGCGGTCAAAGGTATTCCCATAACGTTAATTACGGGAATGCCTTGCAATGTAATATATACAATAATACATAACTTTTTTATATTTTCATTTGAACATATAGGCGAAGTCGTATGAAATAGTTAGTTTTATAGAAAGAGAGCTTATTAAAAGCTCTATCAACCAACTTGTATTAATATTTAAACATAAATCTTAAAGTAAGCTTTGACTTATAGAGAAATATAAAATGAGAGAGAGAAAAATAATATAAATAAATTCAGAAAACGTTCAGACAATTACAAAACGACTGCACTCACTCGACAGAAGTGTTACAGCTCAAATTTCTTCTCATTAGTTAAAGCTCGGTTCCGTGCGAACGAGTAATAGCTTTTAATAATATTTTCTTTTTTTTTCTTTAGTTCCACGCTTTTGTTCCGCTTAACTAGGAATACAAGGACTTGCGTATTGCTTGGGAGATCTGAACTTAAATGTATATAATCGTTACCGCGAATCGGAATCGACTCTACGACCATCAAGCTTGTAAAGAAATGCCATCCCGCTTTAATACCAAATAATCTTTAGACAGAGTCTTGCTTTAGCTTTATAGCAGGATAGATGTAGTAAACATAGTGTTATGACACTATGTTAACATTTTCTGCCTAATTTTCAAGACATTGTGTGTTGTTCGGCGACCATGCTTTGGTTTGCTATTAGAACGAGGAAATTAAAATAATTCATTACTCCGTGTGGGAATTGAACCCATAATCGTCGCGTTCGCCCCAGTACCGTTGTGTCAAAACTGCCTTAAAATACTTTCCATTGGTATAAAATCAATATTTACTACTTTCTACATTTTTGTATCCTGTTGAAAACAAATAAGCGTTATTTTAATGTGATTAAATATTTAATGTTCCTTTAGTTTCGCGTTCACTGTTAATTGCAAATGCTTAAAACGAATCGTTATTTACGTTTGCGCTACCAAATAAATCTGTTATTGTAAAAGTATAAAGTTTAAACGTTTATTGTTTTTCGTTTATATTCCTATTTTTATTTCCATCCATTCCATTCCAACACGCGGCGTTGTATTCCGCCACTCGTTGCGCAAAGTCTCAAAAATTTACCGGAAAGTGGGCCGCGGAGTGTCTTAACAGTAGGTTTCCTTCGCTTACTTTCATATCAGGAAAAGAACTGCTTTTTTTTGGATAAAATCATGTAGCCTATTAAATGTTAATTTTAAGCAATAAAGTTGACATATTTAATATCCAAGTTTTGTCCCGTCTTTCATTTATAAATTAAGAAATATTATATATTTTTGCATAGGCAATGTTATTTTATCGATATGTTTTATGTGTTTTGTCTTTGCCGAAGGGGAAAATAAAAGCATTCAATTTCCCTATTGGATATCAAACACATAACCACGTCAGATGGTATCCTTCTAAGCCAATATGGTTGTCTATTGTATTATTTCAAAATAGTCCCAACATTTCATTAACAAAAAGAATCCTATCATATTATAATTATAACTCGATTGAACAATAATCGTTACAAAATATCAATTAATTATATAAAATATACCTCTATAGAAATATAACCCTATAAACGAGTCAACAGGCGACGCGTCGTCGTATTACCAATTACAATGACAGACGCGGTGCAACAGTGCAGTGAACTGGATCGAGTTATATATTATTTTGTTTAATGTTATGGAGAAAGTCGTAGAGCAGTGGCACAGGACTGTAAGCGCGACGATTGCGAGTTCGAGTCCCACTCGCGAATGATTTATTGTCATTGTTTCGCGTTATCAAAAAAAAACACAAGTGACGTTACTCACAAGTCCGCCACTTAACACGAATTGTTTTGAAAAGCTGAAGTTGAGAGCCAATTGTATTTTCCGTAATAAAATTAAAACACAGCTTGAATTCCGCCACTACACAACATATAATAATTCGCATTTGGAGGGAGTGGAGAATGGAGTGTCTAGACACTAAATAGCCTCTGCCTACCCTGTTATAATGCATAAAAAAAATAGCTTAATCGCCCAAAGGCTTTTTTGCTTTCAGCATTTATTTTATTCACTCGTACGTTCTTCACTGTCAATCAGTTCGCGATTTACTGCGTATATCAAAATGTTTGACTGTTGCGCGTCTTCATCAGGCGGCCCCTCATTAATTCAGAGAAAGGTCGCGATTGATTCAATGACAGATTGATTGCTTGATAGTCTGTTTGTGCATACCTAGGTTAAAATTTCTTGTTGTTGGTTCTGGGTTCGGTTCTGTAGACCTAAAGTTTTTTTTTGCCAAGCGAATAAAACTTTAAATACCTTTTTATATAAATTTATTATTTTTTCTCTTTATTATAGCTTCACACTGTATATCGTAAATAACAGGCAGGGTAGATGTAGGAACCTAGTGTCAAGATACTCTGTCTCCCACTTTCTGCTGAATTTTCAAGACATTGCTGAGTGGCGGAATTTAACACTGCGCTTTGTCCTGCTACACTAGGGCGAAAAATGGACATTTTAAATAATTAACACTCCCGAATAGGATCGACCATACAACTCACAAAACCACAACGAATTGCATATACTCAGATCGACGCAGCTACGCGAAGACATCGCAATATTTTCTGCATAATGTCGTCGATATTTATGGAATACTATGAATAGTGTTCACCAGAAGTTGTTTGTCGTCGCATCCGTTTGAGCCCTTCGCTTCCGGTCTTTCGCGATGCTGATTTTTTTATATCTTCCAAATATTTTTGTTTGCGAGTTCAAAGGATTATTTATTTTAATTTTTTTTTTGTATCGTTGCATTATTTATTACTTCATATTTGGGACAGGACATTTTTTTAATTTTTGATTAATAAGTCGATTTGTATTGTGAAATTTCTTATTTAATTATAACTCTTCATTTCTTTATATTTTTTAAGTGTAGCGCTAGAGACAGCGTATAATTGAACATTATAAAATTGTTAGCAAAGCGTTATTAGATTACAAACACCAAGTTTAAGTCTAAAAATCAAAGAAAATATTAAGGCTTATTATATATTTTTACTCCTTTTAATATTGAATAAAAATATATATTAATTATTATGTGCTCAACTGTTAATTAACATATACTACTTTTATACTATTGTCTGTCATTAATATATCTGTCTCGAGTGGAAATCGAATTTATGATCCAATTTCAATAATACAAACTACCAGATCAAAACTCAGTCAAGCCTACCTATAAATATAATAAGAAAAAAAAACATTCTCATTACCGACAAAACATAATTACTTTAAAATCTAAACTAATTTTAATGATCACAACTAAACGTGTGAGTAAACTATCAAACATATATTAAAACGTAACGTATGTATCATTGAGTATGTAATTTACAAACGCGATTGCCAGTAATTTGAGGCAGAACTCGCCTCATTCCTAACAATTTCACGCCTATATTAAATTCGTGGACTCTTTCATCAAAGCGAATATAATACGGCTTTGTAGAATTAAATTATCGATCGTGCCCCATTGAGGCTACGTTTCAGAATTTCTGCGAATATTTCATTCGAGGTTTGGTCTAAAAGTAAGCCTGGGTTATTGTATTGTATCTTAGTTTCAATAAGAATGGATCTGGATTGATGTTGCTGAGATTGCAGTCGTTCACTGAATTTGAAATAATCCTGGGAGACTTCATTATTTTGAGAATATAATTATAATAATTATTAAAAAGATTAAATCAGCTTCACGCTGTATGACAAAGGGATCCTAGTGTTAAGACACTCCGTTACCCACTTTCCGCCGAGTTCTGGAGGTGTTGCAGAGCGAGGGGCACAAACTGTGGCTGTAAAATCGACTGGTTGTGGGTTCGATCCCCACTCGACGAAATTTTCATTTCATTTCTTCGCTCTGGTGTCGAGGCAAAGCGCGGCGTGGAGTAATGCCACTCAACACGCAATGCTTCCAAGATTCGGCAGAAACTAGGGAGTGTCTTAACACTAAGGTTCAACTACTGCCCCACTGCACCCTGGTGATGTTTGAATGTAGTCTATCTATCTAATGTAATCTATTTATCTTATTTTATTCTACAATAATCTGAATTGCTCAGAGGTTTAGGTAATTATAGCTCTACGTTTGTACACATTACGTTGAAAAATACTCGACTTGGATTAATTAGACTAGAATAAATATTTGCAATATCAATCCAAACATTTATAGTACACAATGGGGAACCTTGTATACCTGGATTATTAAATCGTTTTATAGCTTCACTCTGTATAACACATATAATTAGACAGAGGGAACCCTGTCATGACACTTAGCATCTCCTTGGTTTGCCGTATTTTTCAAGACATTGTGTGCTATGTGGCGCATCCTAATATCGCTTTTTGTGTTGTTATCATAGCGAGGAAACCAAAATAATCACTCTTTATAACCATCACGTTTACATTCAGATGTTCAGCCGCTGCGACGGCCATGCTCAGTTAATTTAATAAGGACTAAAAGTTAATAAAGTAACAAAATTTCATATTAGTGTAAAACTAACTAAAAGAACAAGTTACCAAGTTTGTCAAGACGTGCTCTCCACAAATTTATTAAGACGTACTTTCAGCCAAGTTTGCTTTGAAGAATCAAATGAGACATCCTGAAAACAGGACTATCTCATTAACTTGATTATATACCACCTTGAAATAGTTACGACTGTCTCTTCTATTATATAAGTAAAATATGTTTTAAAACTTAATACGCGAAATAAAACACGTTCCTATAATTTAGAAATTAGAGTTCATTTTCGTATGCCAAGTTTTGTTGTAACTTTGATAGTCCCGTCAGCCTACTTAGAGAAAAAATTGTAGAGGCAACCGCCGAAGGTGACGTTTGGGTCTTGTTTGGAATGATATAGGAATTGAGACATTTTTTTATAGTAACCGTTGTTTCGGTTGAGAGAGTATCTTCGATGTTCATAGACGCGGAATGGCTTACAACATGATAGTCCTCGATTGAATTCTACTTCAGCAGATTTCTTTCTACCTAGCGTGAGATTTGATTAGGGCAGCCACTTCCAAAATATCAGCGTGAATTTGAAAAGAAAGTTCACTTTATTACTGTACGGTCCAATAATATACAAAAAAGGTTTAGAATAATTTAATTTTTCGTTCAAGTTGCATTTGTGTTAAAAAAAGCTAAGCCAAATTTTATTAAAAAAAAACTATTCCAATGCATTTTTTGTACTTAATAGTTCTTAAAAATAGCTACTCAAAAAACTACTCAAAAAAAAAACATCAACAACAATTTCAAACGAAACTCAATTTCATCTAACGACTTAACCTCAACTCTACGAGGGACAATGCCAAAAATGACATTTTCTATAACACTTCAAAGTAATAAAAGTTAACGAGGCCACGGACAAGTTTCCCTAATTGGGTACCAAACGTCACTGTGTGGCCAAGTTACGGTGACTACATGAATTGCAAAGCGCATATTACTTCATTACACGAGTCTTCGGGGCTTTTAAGCTCTCCTAAAGCTCACAATTTACCTGCAAGCTCTAAATTTGCATGCCATGGCATACCCAGATTTACGATTTGCCCGGGAATACTACAGTAAATATTATTTTCCGCGCAATACTACGTTACGGTTTCGTTTAGGACTGCTTTGTGGAATTAAATTTTGTTATAATTTTATATATATATTTTTTATTGTTTTAATTTTTAGAAATTGGTATTTGTTGTAATGAAATAAAAATGTAAATTTTGTACCAGTCTAGTGTGTTAGTTTTCATTTTCTAGAAAGAAAACTAAAGAATAAAAATATAAAAAAACATATATATTATATATAAAACAATAAACAGTTCCCTCGTGAAAAGATAACAAATAAAATTTCTTTCGTATTTAACATCTATGTATATATATAAAACTCTTCCGTTACTGAGTGAGTGACAGGCAGAATATAGGGGAGCAAAACAACTTCTCGAATCTCCAACGGAAACGGGTTACATTTTACATCTTAAACTCCACACAAGCACACGAGCTACGACTAATATTAAATAAAAATATTTTTTTACCTTCACGCTGTATCCCACACACTTTAGCAGTGTACTCGTATGCAGAGGGAACCTGGAATCGTAGTGTTAAGACACTCAGTCCCCATTAAGACATTTCCGATCCCCACTTTTTAATCAAGGCATTGCGTGTTGAGTGCCGTCAATGCCGCGCTTTGCCTTGTCAATAGAGTAAGGAAATAATTCATGTTGCCTAGTAAAAATCGAGTCCACAACCGTTACGTTTACAATTAAACGCTTATACTCCTGCACCACGACGACCTCTAGGTTATATATATAAGAATATTATATACATTTATTAAACTGACGGTTTCATTTATTTTCACACCACTACACCACCACTATAAACAAACAGTGCAGATTACGTCACAGATAAAAAATCGCAATCATTAATTAGTTAAGTGTATTATTTATCATATTGCAAGATTCACGTTCACGGTATAATGTAAATCTTTTCGCAGGCGAACTGGATTTTGTTTTAGCTAATTTTGTTTTTACAGGTTAGTATTTCTCGCTTATTTACGTACATCACTTCTGTATAAATGTTATTTATTGTGGGTTTTCGCGTAAACACCAATTTAAAATTCTGGTTGGATTGGCATATATTTTTTTTTTAAATAAAAAATTGTGAATATATTATAGCGCTTATTTGGTACAACTATGACGTATTTGCATGTTTTAAAAATTATAAAAGACTCAAATGAAGTGTCTGCAATAGTCCGCGTAAACATTTAATTAAAAAAAAATCGTCATTGTTGCACCAAACGAGTACGCAACTTTAGATAACGCCGTACAGCAGGCAGTAGGCAGAAGGAACCTAGTGTTTATGACACTCCTTTCCCCATTTCCACTCAATATATAGACATTACGAAACTCAACGCCACGCTTCGAAATAAAAATACTTAAAATTGTTAAAAGAATGAATATAATAAAATAATATAGCATTCTAAACGAAGAAATGTATTTCTCCATAGAGGGTTTCATACCAGTGGTACTATTACCTGGACATTTCTGACAGATGATCTTTGTACGAGACGCTAGGTAGAATCTGAAATTTTCACACGTTTCATATAAAACTGACGTAGCTTCGACTGACTTGCATAGTCTATTTGTCGGCCTCAGCTCTGTTTTGAACTTTTTAATTATCTTTTTTAGTTTCACGCTGTACCTTGCATAAAGTAAGGTAGGCAGTGGGTTCCTAAGAACCTAGTGGTAAGACGCACGTTTGTGCCTCGCGCCACAACTGGCTTCGAACTTTTTTATTAACATTGAAAAACAAAAATCGTAGCCTTACTCGAGACTCAAACCTACACTATATCCTATACTAACAAGATGAAACTAAAGACTTGACAATAATTAAATGTAAATACCACTTTACGCTATTGTATGCTAAGTTTATATTATACTAAGTAATGACTTTCTATAATGTGCTATTAGAGAGAGATCCGTCAATCACTTTGACTGAGACTGTAATGAGAAATACACAATTCTGAATAACCCTTAACGCTGAATAAACATCTAGTTTTTTTAGTTTTACTATATTTACTTCATAAATATGTAAATGTACTTAGATGTAGAGGCCGCTTTGGCGCATTAGGACAGCGTTTGTAAACGTGACGGTTAGAGGTTCGATTCCTCGGAAGAATGATAATACTTAATATATTTAGTTTCGCTTATCGGCGTCTTAAAAAGTAGAGAACGGGGTGTCTTGGCACTAAGTTCATTCTGCTCACTCTATTATGAGGGAAAAAACGTGAACCTGTTATTAAATAAATATTGTTTTAATTGAACTGAATGAGTACGATAGACCTGATAGAAAAAAAAATATCATAGAGTACTTCCTTGTCACTAGGCTCTCTTTATCATCTCATATAACACAAAACCATTACAATAGTGTTTTTGGCAAAAAATGTCACAAATTAATGATAATGAAATACATTTCTATGACATTTCACTATCATTAAAGTGTGATATTGTTAGCAACAAGTGACTATCTGGACTGACGCCAGGCATACGAAACAGTGGCGCTAAGGCTACCTGGCTGCAAACATGCAGATGTGATGTAATGTGAGGTCTCTTGAAAACAGTCGTGCTGCAAAGGCACAAGTGAAATAAATTTTCTATAAAAAAATACAGAAACAAATATAAAAAAAAATTGTATAGAATAAAGAAGAATAAACTGAAAAAATAAACAAAATAAACAAATTTTCTACTCCACTATGTGTGACGGGTGTGTCATGAAATCAGTGACGAAGTTAATAGATAATAATGTTTCTGAATATTTTTACCGTCTTATTTACTTTTCAACGTAGCCGATTTTAATATTTGTATAACTTACAGTATATATAGCTAACTTATTCACGAGGTGGAATATAAAGGCGCATTTGCCATAAAATAACTATGAATTCATATAAGTTAATAAAACGTTAAATCAATATTAAAGTTAGCAGATGTTGAGCAAAACTGGAAAATTGGTCTACAGTTGGATGACCTGTGGAACAAAAATCGGTTAATGACCTAGTTTCCATACGTAATATTGCCCAAGTACTAAATTATAGAGACCGAGGAAATGCATTCATTATTCTATATTTATATTTTGTATTGCTTTTATATTATTTAAGTGTATATGAAATAATTTCACATTTTAAAGAGTATAATAAAATATTATATTATTTTAATATGTATTTTTCTACGAAAAATATGATTCACACGATTAGAATTATGAAAATAATAAATTTATTTAAAACATAGTATGTGAAAATTAAGAGACCTTCACTTTTTACAATCTTAAAAAAAAATTCATAAAATGAAGCTTAAGTGCTTCATTTTATGCTGTGTGTTTTTACGTCGTGGCGCAGAGGCACAGCGTGTAACTTGAAGTGAGGAGGTCGTGTGTTGGATTTCCAGTCGGGGAAATTTATTATGTTAGTTTCCTCGGTCGGGTAACGTATGGCTCAAGTTCTGCCTCTCAACACGCTTTGTTTTTTAAAAATTGAGAGAAAAGCAAGGAAGTAAGTGTCTTGACACTTTCGTCTGCATCTGCGCCTGCGCCTGCTATAAGCAAGATACTAAAATATTCTCACAAATGAAATCAAACTTGACAGCCATCTGTTATTTTAATTGGACGATAAGTGAAATTTGAAATTATATTCTTTTAATTTATTGTCTTATTTATTTAAAAAAAGATTTATTTTCCGAACCTAATTTCTAGCTCCACTCATAGGTAGGTACAGAACACCTTAAATAATCGGCTATCAGCACTATCGGCTGTACAACTATATATTATACAAAATACATTAAACGACGCGACGGTCTCCATCATATTGCCATACATTCGACACATCTAAGTCAACGCGTGTATCACTCCCCTGGCGGAGTGCCATAGATTATCTGGCAGAGAGATGGTGGGTGGTGGACGGTGGGCGTTAAAAACTGTTGGCCAATCAAAAACTATTGTAATTATGTTTGTAGGCGTTAATTAGTGTGTGGGTGGTTTTAATCCTCCTTGATTGATAGTGAAATAAATTGTGAGCTGAGTGATATGTCACTCAATTTCTGTGTTATATAATTGTGTTTTTTTAAATTTGACGCTGTAGTCTACATTCAGTAGGGTATACAAAGGGAAACTATCCCAATTTCTCTTGATATAACGTGTTGAATGGAGCTCTACGCTTCTTGTTACCACAGTGAAAATAATTTCCCCCGATTAAAAATCAAACCCACAACCGTCTCCTCCTCCTCCTCCTCCTCCTCCGTATCCACAACTGTAAACACAGTCAAAACTGTCCCATTGTGTCGCAGGTGCCTTAACAGCGTTTTATACTACTAACAAAACAGAACCCTAAAATATCTACTAGATAGATATCACAGTATTAACATTATAAATCGCTACCTGTCGCACTTCCAATACATTGCGAGAGTTTGAGCTGAAATGTTGTCAACAAGACGAGTACGAGAGCGTTATATACGCCGCGCTAAGATGCATCTGGCCTAAATACTTTCTTTGTTCTATGTAGAGTTAGGAAATAGATTTTGCGCGTACTACCGTCTGGTACAAGTTACTGGCATTGATTGGTTTATTATTATTGAAGGTTTTAATCAATATGAATTATTAATTTTTTAGCGGAGTATATTGACACTAGATTTATCCTGTTAAAAATGTATATAATTATTTACTTGTAACATGTCGTACTAATAATCTAATTTTTTTACAGGTACTTTTGGATGTTAATACAATAATTGCTACTATTGAACTTTGGATTACAAAATTTATGGTAAGCACATAATGTAAACATATTTTTATTTTTAGAGAATTCAATTTGTTCTTAAATCAAAATCATCACTACATTAGGTTAGATCTTTTAATCTACGCAACAGATTTTGATAAGGTTTTTTTAATAGATATAATGATTCAAGAGAAAGGTTTATATGTATAATACATTCAAAACCATTACACGAATATCGTATCTGTTTAAAGTTAAAATCTAGCCCCAAAAAAATATCTCTAGATACGCTCATGTATATTGTGTGGAAATCGAAACTACAAACATTTAGTATATAGGTACAGTCTGAAAGTTTCCTACACTTGTTATTTTTTTTTAATTTATTGTAGCTTTACGCTGTATTCCGCATTTAGGTTAACTTAAAAGTTACGTTTGTTAGTAAGTTAAGTTTGTGCTAAAGTCCAATGGTCGAGACACTGCGTGTAGAGTGGCAGAACTCAACACTGAGGGTTTACCTTCCTAATATAGCGATGAAAGTAATATATAGTTATTTTACCCGATTGGCAATCAAACCCAAAACCGTCACGTTAGCAGTCAGACGTCATACCGCTGCGCCAGAACAGCCCCAAAAAATGTTAATGTTCTCAGTATTAATATTTTTCTTCTTTTTTTTTGTAAATAATAGCCCTTATATTTTTTAATTTAATCCGCAAAGAATTGTCAAATTCATTGCACATTAAAAATCTGTAATGGGCAATGACTGTTGCTTTAATTTTAAATATTACTCACAGCTGTTACCTACATTATTTTTTTACTAATATTTATGCCTATTGTTTTTTTTTAATTCTAATTTTGTTTCCACGTGAATTTGATTTTTAGTCACAATTCTCTGTTAGTATTAAAAGCTGAGTGCTTGTTTGGTTGAATGCTCTAATCTTTGGAACTTTTGGTTCAAATTGATTAGTTTATTTTGTGTTGGATTGGAGCACTTTGTCCAAGAATGCTATATGATTTACTCGTTTCGATGTAACCCACTGTACTTATAGCCAGAGTTAGTTTAAACTCTTAGATTAATACTTAATTAGAAAACGTATAAAAATTTGAACGTAGCGGGACTCGAACC
>DWAN01000216.1:0-27530 GCA_018230445.1 Heliconius hewitsoni | reverse complement strand
AGTATTTATATTTCCTAAGTGTGGATTAACACTTTAAAAATGTTTAAAAATAAAAAATAAGTCGTTAAAAGGTACATAATAAATGAAATTACCTGAAAATGGGCGTCCTGGTTTGAATCCTAATCGGCAATCTGATGCTTCCTTTTCAAACTGACACTGATTGTCAAATGATTTCGGAGCTAGATTCATATATAAAGGGCTAAGCAGAGTCGCCAACACATGCATGCGTTCTTCAATTTCACTCTCCTCTGTTTTGACCGAAAGTCGGAACTTCCGGACGGTTTTCGAACGGGCGTATTTGCATCCATTATAGTACATGGACCAGGAGCAGCCGAAACTGTATGAAGCGCCGCATGTTTCCGGGTCGAGACCTGAGCAATAAGTTAAAGTTAAGCTGTAGTGAGTAATAATAACAACGAAAATTTTCATATTTTATGTTCAGAACGATAAATAAAAAAATATTCGTATGTTATACAATACTTACCTTGACAGGCACATGTTCTGTTTTCATTAGTCGCACACCGACGTGTTGTTGGTAGTCCGTATCTATTTAATTTATGAGATAGTAGATTGTAATCTAAATCAGCTTCCGATTGCGGAATGCCTTCCCACGCGACTAAGCACACTACTATCCAGGAAGTAGAACATTTATGACCGTTACGAAATTTGACAATTACTAAAACTTTTTCAGTGTAATTTGACCGGCGAATAACCTGTAAATGAAATAAATCGATGATTTATTGTAATATATACATTCAAAAAATAAACATAAATAGGGAATAATGAATGATTTGTTGTAATAAATTAACGAATAAAGTCTAAGGTCATTCTTTGTTTAGAAACCTTCATCAACTCTACGGTACAGTGTGGATAAGAACTCTATTGTCTATTAAAAATAATATGAAAAGTCAATTGTTCCGATTCATACACTCACCCATTTAGCCATAGGGCAACCTTGACCAGTTTTGCCTTCTTTTCCAGTGTAGCATATTTTCTCTATCCTCAGTTCCTTTCCCGTCAAACCAGTCCGTGCTTCAAAATCTTTTCTCAACTCAGTTAATGAAGTTGCTGCTCCTGAAATAATTAATTGTAAAATTATTATATTAGAACACTCAAATTATAAATAAAAACGTATATTCAGAATGAATATATAATTCAATTATGTAATAGAGAAGAAAAAAAAATTAAAATGTTACCTAAATGAGTATAGTAACTGCCAGGTTCTGGAGGATTCTTGTCCGCAGGAAAACAGTTACAGTCGGGCACTTCTGTTCTTGAATTGTTTCTTAGCTTTTCTAAGTTTTCTAAATATTCTTTAGAGTAATTGAATTGATTTTCTTTCACATTTTTGACATATGGATCTGGTACAGGAGTACCAGGCTTAGGCTGTCCTTTAGGATCACTTTTTTCAACGTTATCTGAATCATCTTCTATAATTTCATCTTTAGTTTGCAGTCCAGGGCAGGCACCGTCTCTTAAATGTTCTGGTGGAGGCTTTTTGGTGGAGCCCTGTCTACAGCAAGCATAGCCCACTTCATGTCTGATACAAGCTGGACCTCCTTCGCCAGCGAACATATAGGGTTCACTTCTTGGTGGACCATAATTTAAGTTTTTATATATTTTATGTCCTGGTGGTGAGTGCTCAGATTTAATTTGCTCTATGTAATATGGTTTTGGATCCACTGGTGCATTACGTTCGGAATTTTCTCGGCTATCTGTTTCCTTATTATGTCTAGCATTATAATTCCTATTATACTTTTGAAAAGCTAAGCTCTCCGGCATTCGAGGAATTGAAGCATAATTATCAATAGTCGATGCAGCGATTTGAAAATTCTGATAATTTTGCGGTTTTTGCGAAAAATGTTCATGTTTTATTGTTGATATAGGTGGTAATACTGGAATTTGGGAATGTCGATGGGCTATGCCATTTGGATATTCCTTATATGGTAAATTAATAGAATCATTTGGTTTTGGATAGAAATTTTGAATTACAACTTTTTGAGGTTCGGATTTTATAGAATCTCCAAAATATTGATGATTTTCAGGGATTTCTAGTTTGGGTATTAAAGGTGCTGATGGATGTCTTAATTTAGAATCATAGGGTCCTTTATCGTAAGCTTTCTTTTCTACATTTGCTACTCGTGTTGAATTCTGTTGGTTAACATCAGAAACTGGTCCAATAAGCATTTTCGATTGGAAATCTTTGCTGTCATTTTGTTGATTATAACCTGAATCACTTCCGTACATTTCTGCGTATTTTTGTGCATCGTTTGGTATGATAGGATGTGTTTCGTATTGCCTTCTCATATCTGAATAAGGTGGCAATTTTTGAGGAGTTTTTGAAACGTTCTTGGATAAACTATGCTTATCATAAGCTTTCGAGACATTTGTCCCCCCCTCCCATACTTGGTGGCCACCACCTCCGAATCCACTCACGCCATAAGCATGAGTGCTTTGTGAATAATTACCAGCGACAGGATAACCCTGTTCGCCTATATGGTAATTATCTCGGAGATGGTGGCTATACGATAAAAAATGACCGGTAGTATTTCTATCATCGGTCATTCCTCCTTTTCTGTCATCTACGCGCGGAGGTCCCTCTCCTGGGTCACCTTTGTCAGGTGGAGTGTTTGTGCCATCTCGTATATGATTTTGCTTATTTAATATCATTGTTTTCAGTCTAGAATTCAAATTAACCCTATCAGATTGAGAAAACATTTGCTGTTCAGACTCTTCTTGTCTGTGTTGTTGCATTTGTTGATTTTGAAGCTGTTGATTTTGCATTTGCTGTTGATTTTGATGATTATGAATTTGATTTTGGATTTGCTGTTGTTGATTTTGCATTTGTTGCTGCTGATTTTGCATTTGATGTTGTTGGCTTTGTAATTGATTCAGTTGTTGTTGGTTTTGAAGCTGCTGTTGATTATGCAATTGTTGCTGATGTTGTAGTTGTTGCTGATTTTGAAGCTGCTGTTGATTTTGCATCTGCTGTTGATTTTGCATCTGTTGTTGATTTTGCATCTGTTGTTGATTTTGCATCTGTTGTTGATTTTGCAACTGTTGCTGATTTTGTAGTTGTTGTTGATTTTGAATTTGCTGTTGATTTTGAATTTGTTGCTGATTTTGATTTTGTTGCTGGCTCTGTAATTGTTGCTGATTTTGCATCTGTTGGTTTTGTAATTGTTGATTCTGTATTCTTTGGTTATGTTGCCATTGGCGTTGTTGCCAATCGTTTTGATTTTGTGTTTGACCGTTTTCTGTATATTGTCCGCCTGTATAGTTGCCCGGATACCCGTTACAATCTAGTGAAGCTCGCGGACCGTTGCTCCCCTGCAGGTATCCAGGCTCGGCGTTTCCCGAATGCTGACCATTCGAGGCATTTTGCTCTTGCCTATCGCCTTCATTACTTTCAACTGTATTTTCACCGCTATTATAATCTTCAGAATGTTCATAGTTCGGTTGACTTACTGTGTAGACTGGCGCCGCTGTCGTTGGCACGGAGCTTTGGTATGACGCAGCAGATGCAGGTCTTGAGTCGTTGCCTGAGGCAGCTCCAGGTGTGGAAGCTTGTTGTGCGTATTGCTGTTGGTACTCTGTCGCATAATGAGGAGCTCTTGGAGATGGCACTGGCGTATATGCGCCTCGATTTGATGGTGGTCTTTGTGCTGGGACTGCTTGAACTCCGGTTTGATAGTAAGTATTGCTTGTAACATCAAATGTGGTTGCAACGTTTTGGACGGTGTATGTAGTATTGGCTTGGTAATGAGGAGAAGTTGCGTAGGGAGTGTGATTGCCTTGATAGTCTAAAGTTGTCTGACCCGTTTGCGTTGGGAGTTGCTGGATGAACTGGTTTTGCCAACCTGGAAGGGAAATGTCATATAGTTATTAATATACTTATTATAAATATTAATTAAAATATTAACTATATTTAAAAAGAATATGATATAGCCTTACAACAATTTTGTAATTAAAACCGTTCATTAGACTGGTCGGACAGCTAATCCGCTGTCAGCGTTAATTATGAATTTTGTGAAAAGCACACGTCCTCGTTAAAACATTTTTTTTTACCTTGGTGGGCTTAAAACTCTGCAAATTTCAATTTACTTTAACAACATTTTAATGAATAGTAAACATTGGCACGTACCTTGCGAAGGATCCGTTTGCCAGGCTGTGGGGAATCTGTTTGGATCTCCCGCGTAGAACGGCATTGGGGCCTGAAACAAAAATATTTGAAGATGTTTGAAATGGTGTAGTGTAATAATTTTTAATTAACATTTAAGTATACTGTATTAAAGACATATAAAAGTAAAATAATAATAACTTATTATTATTTCGTATAATAATAGGTTAAAATGTGCATATCTAACAGTTAGTATGTGAACAATAGTTTAAGTTGGTCAAGGGTACGCGACCTCGGGCGTTGTTTACCTAATTACCTATGAACTGCCCAACGCAATCACGCATCGAGGTCGACAAACCATGTATTTATGAAGAGTAAATACTATAACTCATTTTTAACCAAGGGCACATTGTGAAGGTTACGTTACAATGAATTTATTGTTGATTATTTTGTATTACTCGTTTAATAATATATTTTAAGAATTTTGAGATTAAAAATTACATAACAAATACTTTTAATATAAAAAAAATAACTGAAGTATATCTTTTATGAAAAGGATATTTCATTTTTAAAGGCTATAAAAATGTAAAACCTCGGAACATTACGCGGTTAATTTATATTCTGTCGTTGACCTATAGCAAGATATTTTCTCGTGAACAAAAAGAACTTAACACAAGTTTTCATAAGCAGAGTTTAATATTCCTTGAAAAATTTTATTCTCAGTTTTGAGACAAGTTTTTATATGAATTGGTATTTAATTTTCTCTTTAAGCATATTTCTTTTCCTTATGTCTTACGTAACATTTTTCAAGTGCACATTATTTGATTTTGCCGCTTTATTATTTAATTATGCATGAGGAGTTATTTCATAATAAATAAGCTATATCTTTTAATATATTTTTTAAGGTAAAAAGTATAATTAAATTCGTAAACTTCATAATGCGCGTTACAAATATGTTATAATATTACAGGGCTCTTTGAAACAGTTGAACTTTGACGAAGATTTTAATTTCTTACAAGCCAGGAGCAGTTCAAAGTTTGAAATTTCATTAATCAACGTTCCGCCGCAACACGAGCTTAATTGTTAACATGGTTAATAAAAGTGTTATTTTGTGTTCTCGTATAATTAAATTAGGCCAATATTATTGTTGATCTGCTGATTTTTAATCTTATAATAGGTAAGTATAAAAGCAATCGTTAGTTTTAATAAAAATTACTAGAAATAATATAAATGATGTTATCTTCAAAGTACTCAATACATCCAAAAAGTACAAGTTACGGGTGTTATTCGCAAGTATTTGGAACGCGTTCGTTTGTGAAGTGCGATATAAAACGCGGAGTTTCAATCGGGACCATAAATTGGACGCGAGTTGCGACTCGACTATGCCTGAATTGCTCAAGTTGCCTTTGAATTTCAAACATTTTTCAACCTTTTTCCCATAATTTATATCTAAGTGTTAAAAGCAAATCCAATTTCTACTAATTGAGTAAAAGTCACAATAAAAATATTGTACAATTTCAAGCAGATATATAAAATAATAGGTAATATATTTAATGCTTATAATGCCAATTAAACATTGCTGTTTTATAAGTTCAATTAAATTTTTTTTTAATGAAGTTGTACGATATAGTAATAGATGAAAGTTGTTCGTTTTTAATAAACAAATATAGATAATAGAAATAGTGGTGTGGTAATGGTATTATATTAAAGAAAAATATTCTTCCAGTAAATAAATAAATCAAGTCAGCTTCGCGCTGTATCCCACACACAGCAGTGTAGGCAGAGGAAAATTTGTGTTAATCTCTGTTCTCCACTTTCCACTGGATTCTAGAGTCATTGCATGTTGAGTGGAAGAACTCCCCACCGCGCTTTACCACGGCATCAGAGCGCATAAACGGAGATATAAATTTAAATAAATATTTTATCTCATCGACTGGGGATCGAACCCACAACCAGTCGCGCACCAGTCACACTTCGTGCCTCTGCCACGACTGGCCTCAATATTCTTCCAGTATTTTCACTTGCATTTTCTTTACTAAATTAAAATATTTCATTGTTACTTTAAATGAAAATGTTCTAAGACCCAATCCTATTCTTAATTAGGTTACACGATTAATAAAATGAATTTACCAAAGAAACAAACACAATTACGCAGTACAAACTTAAGTTGATTATAATTATGAAAACCTGTTTCGTTCTGTGGAAGGATATAATGGGGTAAAGATAAACAAATTAACTAACTTCTTTGACGGGACCTCGCATATTTTATTTGTCAAGAATTCGATTTAACGTCGCGTCGTCGAGTACTTACAGACAACAATTTCTGAGTTTGCATAATCACTTTAATTTTTATATTATTTTAATCTTTGAGTTGTTTAATTTATCGATTACTATACATTAAATATTATTTATACATTGTATATACAGTTACAGCAGCGTATAAATGGTTTTTTTATATTATTATTACCTACCCTGCTGTATTAGATATAGCGTGAAGCTGATTTAACTGAGTTGTCGCCGTATTTGCGACATTAAAAACCTAACAGTAAACCGCTGGAGTGCAAAGGGTTAATTTGATTTGATTTATATTAATTTTTCGATTTGATATATATGTAATTTTTTGTAAGTAAATCTTATTGAATATATTTATCTAACACAAAATAAAAAAACAATTTATGTATAGTGTAGTCATCTGAGATACTATAATGG
Source organism: Heliconius hewitsoni (assembly GCA_018230445.1). Lineage (NCBI taxonomy): Eukaryota > Metazoa > Arthropoda > Insecta > Lepidoptera > Nymphalidae > Heliconius > Heliconius hewitsoni. Next base: position 20,701 of record DWAN01000216.1, on the reverse strand, counting down.
AGAGTCGAACTTACCATCGGCTGGCTAGGGTGTTCCTGCTTCATAGCTGGTGCTGTAGCGGGTGCGGGGCTGGGAGCGGCGGGCGCCGCGGGGCCGGGAGACGCGGCGGCGGGCAACCCGGGGCTGAGGCCGACCGACACTGTTCCACCTAGCGGCTTGCGACCGCGGTAACTCTGGAATATAGTGTACTGTTGTAGCACCTAGTGTTGAGACACTGCGCTATCCATTTCATGACCAATTTCAAGAAAAATGGTTTCAGAGGAATGAGGAACTTTAAAGATATAGAGGTATTTATTTAGTATTTCCATTTTGTGTGATGTTGTGTTTTCTCACTTAGAGTACTTATGCAAAGAATGCAAAGAAAGGAAAGAGCAGAGCGTGTTAGACATAAAGATATCGCTTCTTCAGGACCAAAACATGCACTTAAGAATATAATCATACAAAATAAGCCTAAAAAACAAATTAGTCTACAAAAAAAGCCTCACTTTGCTTGGAAATTAATACTCCAAGGTGTAAAATAAATAAAGATAGCCGAAAAATGATTTATTGAATCGGCTTACTCGTTTTTAGTCATAAGTTTATATTGTTACTGATATACAATTTATGTAAACGTGCGGAACCTTTAAAATAATTAAGAAATATTTAAATAACCGGTTCGACACAACCGTTGCGAGAGATGCACGATCAGAAATTATTTCAAATTGGAAATAGAAAATTGATGATTACTATTCCTATGTCATTATATTCTATTACCAGATATAATGAGGCTAATTTGCCGTCATTAGAAACTTGTTTGAACTCCTCAAATAACAGTGTAAAATAAAGGAAGAGCATTTTCATGTAATAATAGGTAATACGTGTTATTTAATCACGATGTTTATATTGAATATGGGCTTAATGGAAGCTTTTGTTTAGTAATTTCATGTTCCTATTTGTGGCGCAGGGGCACAAGAGTGCGACTGTAAACGCTATGGCTGTGGGTTGGATTTTCACTTGAGTGATTAAATGTTTAATATTTTAATTTCCTCTCTTTGGTAGCCACGTAAAGCGTGGCGTTAAATTCCGCCATTCAACACGCTGCGACTCGAGAACTCGGCGGAAGCATTATATATTTTTAATTAATAACACTGAAGAAACCTATCTCCATGTCACTAATAGATATCATTTTTAACTGTATCGAGAAGAGTTTAATGACTTAAGTGAAACTTTTTTACTATAAAGTTTGACATTGTTGGCATTATCGATTTTTTTCAGTATTACTAGCAGTTGGAATAGCTTGTATCGACTAACTTGCACTATATTCAACTACCACTCACACAGCTAAAACAATTGTTTATCTGAAGTAAATTTTTAAACAACTTATTTAACTCAACAATTTAATATTATTCTTGTTTATTGAATACATCACATTTTGAAAACGGAAAAGGCAAGAGATTAAAAATCGTTATTATAAAAAAAAACAAAACGGCCATCAGATATTCCATTGTCTGAATGAATAGGATTTCACGCAAATTTAGTTTTGCAAAATAAAAAACCAAAACCAAATTATGTTTAAACGTATTCATTATAATACACGCGGCGTGATGCGAACAATGACGCGATTGAAACAATATTAGGTACATACCTACAATGTTCATTCACCGTGGAACGATTAACTTTGATCCGGATCGTTGGACTTACAACTTTGATACGTTAATTTACATACATACGTATATTTTCTATTTCTATATGATCTTATATACATATGTTACAATATACATATAATAGTTACTATATTTCTTTTAAAATATATATTTTTTTCAATCTTCTCCATTCTCCACTTTCAGCCCGAGTTAAAAAGACATTGCGCAATGAGTAGCTCAACGTCGCGTTTTGTCCTGCTAGAGTAGGAAAATGAAACTTTTAAATGACGTGGTGATCGAATACAAGTAATAGCTAGTGATAACCGGATATAAATAGTAAAATTACTTATAATAATATCGTTTTCGCTAAGGTTACGGGCTAGTTCAAATAAAGACGTAAAAAAAGTTTGGCTCATTTGTAGAGAGATCAAAGACTTTGTTCAGGAAGACTAGTTTGTTTTTAACACTGAACTTTAAACGTTAGTTCTAATTTCTTGACTTTAGGATTGAAAGGTTAAGTTTTCTTAGCAGAAAGATTTTGTGGTGCAACAGTTCTATATTATTTTTAATCTTTTATTAAGGTGTTATTCCCTTGTTAAGAAAAATATAAGGTTGCGGGACTCGCGTCTCTTGGAAACAAATAAAGAATCTTATAGATCAGAGCTTTTATAAATATTATCGACTAAATATGCTAAAATCACATAGTTTTACAAAATAAAACTTATTAAATGCGAGTTGGACCCGCAAACCGAGGATTCCGTACTAATTTTAGGATAGTACGTAAAGAGGTACAATTTGAAAAGGTTTCCGTGGGTATGCACGCATGTTGTATGGTAGATCCTACAAATATAAGTTTATAATGATTTTTCAGTGAAATACCTAAATATTTTAATTTCTTTCGGATTTACCTTTTATTTGCATCCTAAGTTCTTGCTTGGTGTCAAATTTTATACTTTTGAATTTTAAAATTAAGAATTTCGTACAAAATGCAGCAAAGTATTTTTTGATAGCGTGGACATAGAAGTTTGATTTTTGATGCTTCAAGAGAACATATTTGAACATATCATATAAATTTTAGCTTAATACCTCCAAGCGATTTCGAAGTAAATGGTCTTGATAACAAAGTGATTCTATAAGGGTTCCGCTTTTTCCTTTCGAAATACGGATCTCTAAAAACATAAAGTACTTTTTGAGTTGTATGTAGTATAAAAACTTTTTGTTAAGGATAAGAACGATATTTAATATAAAAGCCATCATAAAAGATTTCGATAAGTTAAAACTTATATCGGTTCATTAAACAACAAACTAGGAGCAGCTGCGGGTTCAATATTTGCCGCTACACTGCATAAACCTACTCAAATCTTTATCTCTAATATTAATAAGTACTGAGTTGAGTCTTTTGTTGGCTTCTTAGATATATTATAGAAAAAACTTAAAGCTTTTTAAATTTAAGCTTTTTATGTGTTGAATATTTCTTACCTGGGATTGTGTTTATATGAATTGTGTTATGACGCAAAGTAAGTTTACTATAAAGCTCAAGTAAAGTTTATTGGAGGTTCACATTGAAATATATTTTTGTGTACCAGATTGTGTGTAGGTAAATATATTACTTAACGACCTTGAGTCGGTGTTGCGCGGTGGTACAATGTAAAAAAGAACATTAATATTTAAATTGCATATTTTTTTATTTTTCACATGTAGCCAATGTTACAGAAATCGGAATGACATTTAGTCATTCTGAATTCAGTAATGGCTACTTTATACGACGTGGCACATGTATATTAAATATAGATATATCTATAATATTATATTTAATACTGAGTTTGTTAATTTAAAAACCACAAATGTAATGCCTCACATGATTTAGTATGTAAAACATACAGAATCTTAGGATTCACTAAAAGTTAATGTAAACATAAATTTTATTGTAAAGGTGTATGCACACCGTGAACAATAAGTCAAATTTTAGGCCTGCGACAAAGGCCGTCCATTACCAACAAACAAAAGCTCATTGTTGGCCCACAACTTGCTGTAAACCGCTTTGTGTAACTTTGTGTAAGCGCCTTTAGCTCTCATTTTAATTGCCTTTACAACATTTATGATAAATCGACTTATGAAACTGTCATTGCTTAAGATGATATTATTTTCTTACACGAATAATACATAATAATAATTATGGGAATATCTAAGGATATATATATTAAGTAATGGAAAGAGTTCTATAGTTATCAATTTTTTTTATACATTGATAAAACATTTCAATTTAAAAAACATTATTATCATTTATGTTTATAGTTAATTTAATATAAAAAAAAATTAAAACGTTTAATATAATTTTTATGGTCCTATAATAACTGTATTGTAAATCGTTTGAACCGAAGGTCACGCCGGCGTTTGATCTTTTTGGCGCGAGATCAAAACACGTAAATTAATAATTTTGTGTGACTTTCGAATTAATTTAGGCGGGCGTTTGTTTGTTTTAAGAATATGATGTGTGGTCGGTCTCGGTGTGTATCATAGAGATTTATTACGGAATGTTACTTTTGTTACTGACTGAACAATGCTTTGCACAGGAAATTGTTTTCAAGGTGTTTTTATATAATTTAAATGTACATAATTTTTTTATTATATTCAACACCTTGATATTGGTTGTGTTGCTTTAAAATATTACGTGTTACATTTTTGTTAAAAGTTTAATATCGTAAATAGATTTATCTTTTATTAAACTGTTTACTTTCATGTTCTGTCACAAGGCATGGTAGGCCTGACTTCCTGGTGTCAAAACACTCTGTTGCCGTTAAGACACTCCCTTTACTCACTTTCCGTCGAATTCTGGAGACATTTCGTATTGAGTGGCGGAACTCAACACAGCGCGTTGCCATTTGTAATTTTATCATTTTATTATAATGATTTCCTACTCCACATTTTCATCATCATTATTATTAGATCAACTATGTGTTCAAATACAATTTTTAACGTTATATTTAAATAAAATACGTCGAGTAAAAAATATTTTGCCATCAACCGTCAAGTCATTATTTTAAGACAAGCTTTTGTGCCTATCACGTGATTAGTTTTATGTTAAAAGTAAAGTGGGTTGTAAGTTTATTTTTATAATCAATTTAAGTGAAAGAGATGTGGAGGCACACCCGCGGCCTCGTTAGATAGTGTTATCAGAGCGATGGTTTCCGTCCTAACAAATTATTAATCACCATGGACGAGGAAATAGGTCGCGATAAATTTAGAAAGAAAAAAAAAACTTTTTATATAATATTTTTTATATATGGTTGATAGTAATTGATTAAATAGATATTATTAGATAATTAATATTAACGATTTTATTTATATTCACAGCTCTCCCGCATTTCGTACTAGTACTTTAATTAAACATCGCGTGCTGGGTAGCGGAACCCATCGATAAAGTTACTGAACGGGGGAAACAGATATAATAGCTATATATAGTTTATTAATAAATATATATACTCATATAGTTTTTATTAGTTATATTAGTAAATATCAAAAAAAAATATGAATAGTCATATCAATTTACAAATCATTCGACTTGAATTTTTTATTTGGTATTATAAGTGGTATAAAAAAGTTTTAGAAGTAAATTTTATCTGCTTTGAATGCATTCGAAAAACCCTCCAATATTTTGTAGATCTACATCAAACAACGCTATCATATCTCTTGAGCACACAAATACTTTTAAAGCAAACGGAGACACGTATACACAAACAATAAATACTCCTTCATATCAGTGCTGTCGATAACATTTTTAAAAATACATGATTTAATCGATATTCAAAACGAAAAGCTTCAGTCATACAACTTTTCTGTGCATATAATTTTATTTTTTGTTTTCACTTAACGCAAATATAAAGAACGAGTTTCAAACATCAAACAGCGTTTATGTTGTTTTTGTATGACTATACAAAGTTTTAAATACATATGTTTTAGTTTTAGTTTATGTTTAGAAAATGCTAATCTGGCTTCACGATATCTGATAAAAGAGGCTTGTAAAAACCTCGGAATGGCAAATATATGTAAATACAGCGGCAGAGAAAAGCAATACTTTAGGCAAAGTCCGCCGCGGGCAATAAACGAGGCTCATTACAAAAATATTATTCAGCTATCCCGTGAATGTTTTAAAATGGAAAATAACGATTTCAGCGTTTTGTCTGTTTTTAAATGTATTTTTGCATTTAATATTCAAATGAAAAAATGTGATATATAAAAACTGTGCATGAAGCAGAATTTCTTGTTCTTTTTCCCGAAAACTACTTCATTAGAATTTTTTAAATTACCCAAACATTGTTTCAATATTTTTATTTATTAAGAATTTTTACAATCAACTTGTATGTATTATAAAGAGTGGAAGCGTCTGTGCTACGTTTACGAGAGCAGCATATATAGGGGCTACGTATACATTTCTAACCCATACCTAAAAAAATTAATCAAAATTCGGCAACAGCTTAGACGTAGATGTAGGCTTTTTTTTATTTCACGATTTTTTTCCATACTGTATTACGTGTGACGCACTTACGAATATATACAAATAACGTAAACACCTACTCCTACAAAAATACTACGAAACGTGGCCGATCTGCCACTTTTGATTCTTGAAAACCAATCCTGAACGAGAAAGGGACATCTCCAGCAATTATCTAAATTCTATAAAACACCTAAACAACTTTCAACTTCACCACCAATACCTACGACTCCATTTCGTGAATAGGTGTCTGTGTGTGCGTTATTCTTAACAAATGGCGTTTTATTTAATAATGATAATTTCTCTAATTATTCTGAAAAAACCACTATTTCATTTTTGACATCAAAATCGCTTTTGTTTGAATTGTATTAGGTTTTTATAGAGAAGTAAAAACTATGTTTCCATCGATGTGGTGATGACAAAAACACCCTGTATATAAATTACTTGTTCATTACTTTGCGCACGACTAATATTCACATTGATAGTATGGTAATATTTTAAAATCAGGGCATGACTAATAAACTGACTAAGGGAGGGTCCTTGAAATAAAAAAAAATTCGGCATATTCAAGTTGTAACTTGTAACTTGTATATAATATCAATACAATTTTGCATATATTTTTACTTTTAATAACGGTGTACGAGAGTTTACCAAACTACTTTTCCGATAAATCAAGACTCAGGAACGTTTAACAATGTGTCGACATGTGTGCTGTAATTTATTGTCTTACGTTTGATCGTGTTATTTATTATAAGCGACATACATAAATTTACATATTTTTCTTAGCTATAACCAATTTTATGTTTTTTTTCTATAAGCATCTGCTGTATTTTGCACGGTTCCTATACAAAATTTAATTTATTTACTTGTGCCTCATTCAAATATCCATTCCAGTACCAAAAAGAAGCTGTTTATTATATCGCGTAACTCAAAGCCGTGTTTGTTATAGCCGAAAATATTTTAAGATTTTATAGCTTTCATAGGGTTTCAAAGACACAACCAAGTGTACGTATCCATACCATACGAATGCATTACAATGGCGTCAAACTATAGTTTACAGAGCTAAATATTTTTACAATAAAGAGAGGCTTTCAAAAGGCTAACCTTTAATTTTGATTCTCTTTATAGTGTCGAAATTTGCGTTTATTACTATTTAAGGCAATTATTTTTTAAGATTTAATAACAAATGTATAGTTTTCAGATTTTTTTTCTGAACTAGTACTGTAGTACCTGTAGATGCTAGATGGCAAATTTCATAATTCTAGGTCAACCGGAAGTACCCTATGAATTTTGATTCCCTTGAAAGAGTTGAAATAGGCGACGATTTTTTTGCAATATATTTTTTTAAGTAAACGTAATTTTTCTTCAGGAAATCATGAGGCCGCACATCTGAGTGTATGGTTTGAATATTATCTCTACATCTCTTGATAGACAGAGAGACAGACAAACAAACGGACAACAAAGTGATCTTAAAAGAATTTCTTTTTTCCTTTAAAGGTGCGGAATTCTAAAAAAGTCAAATCATTCACAACGGAAAAAAGCATTTTCACGTTTAAAAACTTGTATATAATTCTTAGAAGCCCTGAAAGTGACTTATCACCAATAACTATGATAAAATGTAACCTACATTACATACTTAATGCAAAAACCGTATATAATTTTTAACTTTATAACAAAGGGGTAGAGTTTGATATTAGTTAACATTGAGAGTGTACGTGATTTAGAAGTGCTCGGTCAGAACACGTGTTACACCACGTTGGCCGATATTTATTCCTGCCCGCGGCGGGAGTGCAGGCGCGTCATATACTCAGTTAATATTTGACTGTAATATACACTAAATACTAATAAGAAAAGGTAGTATGCATTAGTAATACACCAGTAATACAGAGGTACGTCATTATCTGCTATATAAAAACCATTATTGTATAATATTTATATTTTATTAATTTAAATCTATATTTCCATTTCTTCGCTCTGGAGTCGAGGTAAAGCGCGGCGTTCAGTTCCGCCACTCAATACGCAATTTCTTTAGAATTCGGTGGAAAGTGAACCGGGAGGTCTTAACTCAAGGTTCCCTCTGCCTGCTATGCTGTGTGCGGGATACGGCGTGAAGTTGTATAATACATCATACTTGATTTTTAAATTCTATATTAATATTTAAGAATAAACATAGTATCTCTACATTCAAACGGTTTGGAAATGCCAGGGAAAATGCATATTATGAAAAGTACCATAGCTATTGTCATGTATATCAAGACCGACTATCTTTCGTATCGTGCTGTCTTTGTCTGATGTGTTATGAATGACAGAGACGGATGCCAGATACACTGAGTTTTTCAACAATCCTACTTGGTTGCTTGGTAAAAAGTGTTTTAGAAGAAAGAGGCCAAACCGCCGTACGAAGGAGTATCTACATAATAATAGATGATAGATTACGATCAATTCTTGACGTGCGTGACAAATGATATTCATAAATATACGTCCTACTTAAGTGCACTCATTTATTATGCTTGCTTTAAAATTGTAATGGTTTTGTGGATTCAAACTGGACCTCCCATAATTATGTTATTATACGATTTTTATATATATGATTGTTTTGTCTCGCTACTTCTATGGAAAATACCTTATTATTATATTGTACTGCATAATATAATCAATAGTAGGTATCGATGATAGAAATCTAAATTAAGATGAAAATAACCTATAACTTTTTGGTTTCTACTTTAGTTGAGGTAGCGCGTGGGAAGTTGCAACGTAATAACTAACACTCATACGTAATCTTCACAATTCTTAATATTCGTTTATTATTCAAAGTAATATATCCAACAATGCCTCCAGAGTGGCCTAAATATTAAAAGCGGTTTATACATACGAGGCCAGGTTCCCGTGAAGTCCTAGTCCCATCCGGCGTGAAGCTAAAAAGATACTAGTATAAAAAAATATGTATGAACTCCAATGTTAAAACATTTTAAATTAATCTGAGCGTAGATCGATATAATTTAAATAACTCGAAGGTTAACCGTGCTGTGTCGCGATTGACTCCTTACCTTCCTTATTGAGCCTAATATGTTCTTGAATTGATTACTTCCGCAAGATCTACATGTATATACATACATAATATATTATGTATTTATATAATATATAAAAATTATGTATATGTGTATTAAATATAATATAGGGGGCGGAGTGATCTTCGACTTTGTTCTATTTATTTGAATATGTAAGGAAAGAATTATTGATTAGCAACCTTTTTATTGGTATTTTAAGAGAAATATTAGACGGCAGAATTCAGATCAGTTTAAAAACGACGCAGAGAGAACCTTGTGTTAAGACACTCCGTTCCCCATTTTGCGTGTTGGGCGGAACACAACGCCACGCTCTGCCTTGGTACCAGAGCGAAGAAATGAAACAAAAGAGTGGGAATCGAACCTACAACTTGTCACGTTCACAATCACATCCTGTGCCCCTGCGCCACGATTGTCGTCACTCTTCCATACCTAAATGTAAATTGTAAATTATTTTCACGAATGAGATTCGAACTAAAAACCACCACGTTCAGTGGTAAACGTGGGTCTTTGTTCTATATAGGCCATAAATTATATCTATGCTACATATGTCTTACAACAACATTTTACAAAACATAAACATTAACAAAATTAATAAACGCTTATGTGTTCTATATAACTATAAGAATTGTATATAAAATATTTTGACACCGATTACTTCATGTTTCATTGTCTTCATAGTAAAAACTTTGAATTTGTTATGTTATTAGTGATGTACCCAAACGTTAATCGATAACGATCCGTCGATTGTTATACAAATAATGATAATGTTTAATAAATATTATTTCATTGCGAAAGGTAATAATTCGCGGCTATTCCAAACATCCGTTCTTCTTATCAAAACATCTATGTTATTTGACAGTGAATCAGACTTAATCAATAATATCGAAATATACTGGGCTATTTAGAGTTACGAGCACATCCCTTGGTAGGAGGTTCCTATGGAGTTTTTTTTACAATACCCAATTTTTTCGTATTTAGTAAATAGATTGCCTAAAAATTGCATATTATAATAAATTTTGAAGATCGAGCTTATTTTTAAAAATGACATCATTTATTTACAATCTTTATCTTAATTAAAAATGATTACATAGTTTATCTGTAACCATATATTGGGCAATGCGTCTTACATAACCACTATACAAGATGCAAATTCCTTAGGTTCACATGTGATGTATAAATTCTATACTAGAGGCGCCCCGAGCGGCGTTCTCTAGTTATTGAACAATGGAACAAGTCACATGAAAGACTGTGAAACACTGAAACCTATACAAGCAAGTTGAGATGGAGTTGGAAACTAGAAGATACAGTTTGGTTTTGTGTTGCGGTTTCCACTTTAAATTAACCTGAACCTTTTGGTTTATTTAAAGGTGTAACTGTTTAAATACTGTTTAAATATTTTATCGTTATATTATTTATACTTTTAATTGAAATAGCTTAAAATAATTTAAAAATCGATATTTAAACGATAATGTGTGAATATTTTATGTAAACGCAAAGGAAAGTATCTTTACGACGCCGTAATAAAAATAATGGTACATTTTTCCTGTCAACCAAGAGTACAGCGTAGTCACCACGACTAGTGAGTAACCGGGAAGCACAATATGTGGGAGAGCGGGACAGCATGTGTGACGTCACCAGCGCGGGCGCAACACAGAATGGCAACCTCGCTTAAAATGTTTTGTAAATAGAACGATTGTTGTAAGAGCGGGACACATCCATGCAAACGAAAGAGACGGAGAACATGTCAAAAAACAAAATTGAACTCTATGGGCAAGAATTATGGAATTCAGAATATGTTTCTGGAGTTTTTTTATGTACAGTTAGGATATTTCCGAGCCGCTTGCGCGTGTTGAGCTTCGAGTAATATTTGTTTATCAGAAACTATTCCGTTTATTATGTTAGTTGCAACGGACTGATTAATTAATAGATTAACGCATCCGTGAAGTTTTCTTCCAACAAAGTTAATTAAATGTTTAACGTTGCGTAATCTCGTCTTCGCAATCTTTTAGCTATTTTAGCTACAATGTCGTCCTTGGACTCATTGTTGGATCTGTAATTAACGTCCCCTTTTGAAGATATTGATTTTTATTAAAAAAAATTATCTGCTAAATGGACAGGAAAATACAATTTTCTGTATTATTGTTTGTGGTATTATTGAAATATTGTAAGAATAATACAGAAACATTTATGTTTTTATAATGAAAAATTATTATAGCTTCCTACAGGAGAAGAGAAAGCGAGCTAAGAGCACTTTAATTCTGTTAACGTAGTATTACCCTATGGGTTATATAAGAGTTATATAAGACGACATTTAGTAACACAGTGTTATATTAAGCCCAATATACTATATATTAATAGCTAGAAACATATTCATATAATTTTAAAAAATATTAGATACTCCTAATTTCATCTCCCCTCCGTCAATATATACGAAATAATAAATAAATAAGTGGCGGGCGGAGGGTGGTTTCAGGCCGGGGTCGTCGACACATCGACCGCCCCCCCACTCCCTCCAGTCGTATCGAACCTTCGCGGATGTGATATGTCTTAGTTATTTTATTTAGGCATGATAAATAAATGTACAGTCTACTCTAAATCAAAATGTCATGTGATTATACTTTTCATATTTTTAATATAATAATATCACAAAAAACAAGTTAGTTTACAAGTACTGTGATATCTACACTGGTTGTTGTCATATATATTAGTAAATTGAAGAAAGCTCTGGTAATAACAAAAAAAGTTATAATCACAATGCGAAATGAAAATAAGAATAGCACAGACAGTTAAAATGCAACATAAAATAAAAGCAGTACGAAAAATAAATAGAGACAGCTACGGAGAGAAAAAAGTGTTTTATATACAATATTTACCTTGATGTCTTGTAAGACCTGTAAACAATTAGATTCATATTAGTTTAGAAAACGTAATATGTCACACTTATGTATATAATATAAAATATATTAAAGATATATTAAGTGATGGTTGATGGCTGCCACTCTGTAAGAAATTTCTAAGTAAGAAAAGAATATATATTTTAAAGTACCATTGAAACCTATTCTACTCAGTAGTGTGTAAAGATAGGCAATCAAATGCGGGTGATGGGACGTCGATCGACAGAAATGACGAAGACTGGATAGCCTTATAGTTTTGTTCAACAGTTGAATAAAATTTAAATAAATGCATATAGACGTTGATTTTATATAACAATAATGCAAGAAACATTTATTGTGATAACTAATATAATTTTTTGATTTATTATGAATAATTCGTTTAATTTTCATACATTTGATACGATTTGATGAATATAAATATTGATGATGTAGATTTTTTTTTCATCACTAACAGTAAGTTTATTCTGTCTATCCTACAGACTGATAAATAAGTCCTCATAACTTGATTGTGTGATTTTTTTTACCTTCACGCTGTATCTTGCATTTAGCAGGATAGGCAAAGGAAAGCTAGTGTTAACGCAGCATCCGTTCGTGGAACTCAACGACGTGCTTTGTGTTGTTATGAAAGCAAGAAAATGTAAGAAAAAAACATTTTCGTGAGTGGGAATCAAACCCAAAACCGTTGCTTTCATAGTCAAATGGTGAGTCACTACGCCACGATAGCCTCGAATTAAATAGGATTAAAGAATAATAGAGCTTAAAAATGATTAGTTTTAAAATTATCTGTATCATATAAGTTGTCAGTAAGCTTTTATTAAGCTTTCGACAGAAATCGCTCTGAGTGGTTTCTAAGAAAGCAAAGGTCACCGTCTCAGAGTGACCCGGCCCTGATAATCATCGTTTGGACTTAGGTCAGGTTTGTTTACACTACATTATTCGCTTACTCTACGTTATTCGTAGAGTTGGCTGGCTTCGCAGTATAAGTTTATTTTGAACAATTTGAATGTGATTGAAAGGGATTCGAGGCCTTGGTCATTATTTAAGCGATGGTTATTGGAGATAGGTCAAGTTTGTGTAAACGAAATTTACTAACTGTTTACTAATTATGAAGAACGATAAAATATATTGTATATAATATGTGTATGAAGTTTTCTTCTCAGCATCTCGCTAAGAATATGAACAAAATTGTAAGTGCTTTTATAACTTCACTTTTTATCTATCATATACATAGTAGAATAGACAGAAAGTCTAGTGTCAAAACACTTTGTTTTTTACATTAAGTTCGTTATAATATACGATGGGTGGCGTAGCTCAACGCCGCACTTTCTCTTGACTGCGCACAGTACTTCTATATAACAAAAGTATATATATATTAATAGCACCATATACCATAATAGAAAAGTTTTGCAAGCCGGCAGATTCATGTATATCCGGATTATAAATAGTAGTTTCATTTATCGTCACGATCCGCGTGAACTATCGCTATTCAAACAAGTGCTGAACTAGAGCTAAGCCGAACAGGTGTGTTAGTTTTTTATCGATTAAACAAACGAACTGGATTCGAATGTAATTTGATTTCGTATTTTCCGTAATAACAAGGACGCAATTTTTTTGATCTTTTATATTACACGTATAATATATTCTGTTTTTTGTTTTATAGAAATGATAAGTAACTTTGAAGATTTTAAAGCTTTTATAGTACATTGACTGTTTATGTTTTATAATTTCGTCAGTATAGTAAGAATTATTCCTTTTTTTCCCATTGAGTCACTGATCGGATTACGTCCAATTTCAAACTTTATTTTCTCCTCTGATTTTTTTGATATATAAATATGTATATACAACGTCAAGCCAAATATTTTTATGATGAGAATAGCCATTCTGGAACACTATTAAATATTTTAAATATTTTTATTTCCCTACCTTGTCGAAGGCAAAGTGCGGCGTCTGTCTGATGAAACTGATGTGTTTCATGAAATAAGGTTATAATGGTTTCATATCTATAACTGTCATCACTATACATGCGGAGTGTAGTGGGAAACTAAACAAAATACAGAATAAACCTCGAAAATAGAAATAAAATAATATTCAATTTCTGTTATTAATAATTTATTTTTTGTTCGATTGAAAGTTTCATATTTACTGTTGCATGTATTATCATAGTTGATTATCATTGCACAACACTCGCTAACTGGTGCTAAATCGCTCTAATTGACTGTTGTGTACGACTATACTATTGTACTGTTGTGTTTAACAAACTGTTTATTTAGTAACTTACAAATTATAAACATATAATATATTAAATAATTTATAAAAAATGTTTTTTATGTAATTTAAATAATATTTGTTAGACAATGTAACCTTGTGTTTTTAAATAAATAATATAATTTTAAATGTTAATGTAACAGGAAATTTTTAACTATAAATGCTGCAGATATGCTAATTTCATCATTATATATAAATAGCATTCGTTATTTATTTTAATTCGAATGTTGAAATTTTACAAGTCTTAAAATATTTATGTGAAACCATTTACCATTAGCCATTTTATTTTAATATATAAAATATATAATTGTTTTTAATACCCATTCTTTTATATTAACTTTATGACAAAATTGTAGTATCATCAGAGCGTTACGGTTTAATAGCTTTATGTAAAACATTATAATAACTTTTCTTAAAGCGTAAAATTGCAAGTTTTAACGATCTCTTTCACGGCATTGCTTTGCATAAAATTAATGAAGAAATCTTTAGGCGATAGACGATAAACGCTTTATGTACTTCTAATATTATATTAAGTTGCATTTTATTATGAAGTTTTGTTACATTGTACGTACATTTTAAAGTTAAAACACTTGTAACGTAATCAAAGTAAAATCGAATTAAATAGCAGAAATATTGGACGAAACGCCAACAATTTGCTTTACAATAATTCATCCCAGTTCAGATCCCGATCCCCAGTGAGCGACGGGTCTACAGTGGAGGTATCGTCACGCACAAGTTCAAGGGCGGGATTCACCGGGATCCCAGCAATCCCAAGGGCTCGCGATCAGCCACTGAATGGAACGCTTAGGTTTGTTTGTAAACAACGTTTACATTTTATTGTAAGTTCAATAGCCTTACACCTGAATCGAGTTCAACGTTCTGGCTGTTTGGAGTTCACTAAGGGCTCTATTGATGGTTGTATTGCTAGTGAAGTTTTAAACGCATTTACAACTTGTCGGACTTTTAACTTTCGATCTTTCATCTTTGTGGGGATTCTGTGAGCTTTATACTGAAGAAGTATTTAATTTATAGCATTATATTTATGATTTTCAACAAGGTATAACGAAGTTACACCTAACTCTCTATATAAGCCTTGTTAAAATATTTTAAGAAATATAAATAGTTTTCATAATTAAGGTAAGAAATTAAAGTCTATGAAAAATGACATTGCAAGCATTATGCAAGTCATATATGACATATATTAGTTTTTAGTAAAACGATCGCCGCGCTCGTACTAACCTACCACAACACAAGTCACGTTCATAGACAAAAATGAATGCTCACAATAGTTGTGTCTATGGTATTTTATTTTGTTTATGTTTATTTTACCAATATTCATAATACTGTTTATTGTAACAATATTCACTATGCAAACGCGCTGCTTAATTTTGATATATTTCAAACAAACTATCTCTCTATATACTACGTACTAGTATAGTTTTTAATGAATGTAAAATAATGACATATGAGTTACATGCCTAATAGCATTTAAATAGTAAATTTACAAACAAACGTTATCGTTATACTAAATGGTAGGATCACAAGGTAACAGCGGCAGCGCGCCGTCTAGCGCCATCTCATCGTTCTGATATAAGAACCCCTTGAAATAACACTCATATCAACAAGTACCCACTCACTAGATGCACGAGTGAGATCTTTTTAATATAAAAAGTGATGAACTAAAACATTAGGACAAATAAAAAAATTTATTTTTCCAAATGACGTGTCATAACCTTAACTTTGGCAGTTAACACATTTTGTTTCTTTTTTGAAAATTTGTCTTTAAATTTACTATCTGTTCAATCTACACATTATTATTAATTTTAAATAACTAAAATATAAAATAGATTTTTATATGTCGTGTGTATTTAACACACGACATATAAAAATCATTACATGCCACATAATTATCATATGTGAATTAAGACCGTTCAAGAAAGTTCCTTTGTCCTATTGTTTCTCAATAATGCTAATATCGTCTCATTTTTGAGTAGAAAGCATAAGAGAAAGTTACAGATATGTCTACTAAATGAGCGCAAGTGAATGAAATACTAAATAATAAGCGGTAAACTATATGTCAGTTTCAATATTTGAATGTGTTTACAGGTAAAAAATTATTTTTAAACGTTTAAAATCAATATGACATCTGATTTATTATTCGATTCTGTTTCAATATAGTATAAAAAAATATGATGATGTTTTAATAATATAAAAAATAAAAAAATATGTAGAGTTTTTAATTTTTAGAATGTGCCTTGGAAAGCATGACACAGGCTAATTGTACCTGATATGAGTCGTAAACTCAATTACGGCGCTCGCTACGCGCGGAATTAAAATTTACACTCGCCGTAAAAGCCCCACGTGTAATGGATGACTACAAAATTACGTTTTTTATCCACATTCCCGTACATTTGTTATATAATGGAAATTCAATTGTAAAGATCGAACTTTTTGTAAAGAGAAGTATTTTATATTGCTTGCGTCAATGTTTCATTAAAAATTCATCAAAACACCAAAGCGATTTCTTCATAAGATGGCCTGGTGATGGTGATATACTAAATTTATGTTTGAATATGACAAAAAACTGTCGTAAAATTTAAATGTGTCATTCAAAGTTACTTACTTATTACTAGAGTGCAAAATAGAATATTGCTATCTTTTTTTTCTTCTGTTTCACGCTGTATCTCGCATGTTGCAAGGCAGATGGATTCCGCTTTTTTAAGGTCTTGCGTTTTGAGTAATGAAACTAAACGCAGCACTCTTGCCTTAGAACCAGATCAAAGAAATGAATATATTAATAAATATTAACACATTCCACCGAGTGAGTATCGAACCCAGAACCGCGTCTCGTTACAGTCACACGCTTGTGCCCCCGCAGCCACGACGTATATGACAGATATATTATAATAAAAAAGTAAATATTAAAATCATTCGTTTAGGATGAAATATAATCATAAACAGACTGCAAATGATTTAGTAAGCGGATGCTAGTCTTCTTCTAGAAAAGTCACTATTATAGAAAATTATGGTGTAGAATGTATTATAAGTATAATAGTCATTTTTGTAAAATTATAATTATATAAGATAATAAGGGAAAGTGAGAACAAACACTTTCTTAAAGTAATCTTATTTTGCGATAGTTTTAATCAGTAACTTATTTATAGTCTAGACTTAGTGCAAAATATTGTTATATCATTATCAGTCTACAAACTTTCAAGTGTATTTTGAATAAGAGTTAATTGATGGTATTATTTTACCTATTTTTGAAACGATATTTATTTTGCTTTAGATATAAAAACAAAATGTCTCTACATTTTCGTAACAACACATCCCCGTCGCATATTGGACATTTTTAATTAACAGGCCGTTTTTAATTAAACCAATATTACTTTGCGAGTACGAATCAAAAGTTGTAAACAAATATACATCGTACACGTCACTACCGACGTGCAAAAGTAAAAATGTACGGGTTTCACGGTATTCCAATTATCTCGTCTGCCGGTGTCCATTATTGATTTTCACTTTTTTGCCCTTCCGCGACCGTCTGCTTTAAAATACGCTTATTAATACGTTGTGGCCGTCGCTGTGTGTTGTGTCACAGAACGCCGAGGGAGGTTTTTACTGTAATTTCAGGGTCGCCCTTATTTATGGCCAAGTTCATGTGACAATTCCCGTCGCTCTACATGTATGATATATGTATAGGCCATGCCTGATTAGACTTTATAAGTCCTTATTCCACAACAGTTTTATACACACATCTTATAGCTTTCCTGTGTTTTTATCTTAACTTTATACTATATTATTTACTACATTAATTCAACTATAGGATTGTAGTTTAAATTGTAAATTATAATGCTCAGTGTTGGGCTAAGGATAATTTTGGTAGTCTCAAGGTGTTTAATGTCTATGTGTCTGGTTGAAGAAATTGCTGCTTTGGGTCGCGTTATAGTGAGCACAATATGTATAAATGAAAAAAAAAGGAAAATAAAATGTCTTCTTTGCATTACATTTTCTAAGTCTATTCAACTAAATAAACAAGATGCTTGACGAATTTTTACAACATTTGATATAAGTCTAATGTTATCATACAAACATCGTTTATATAGCGTCGGCATGTTACCAGTTGTACGGTTCCACAAATTGAGCGTGCGTGAAAACCACGTGTTTTTATTTACACCACTATCAAACAGCTATCGGCTCTCAATGGATCGAGGCCAGAATGACCTACATTTTTCGCCACGCCACGCTATGCGTACAGTGTAGGCGTCAATTGACATGTCAGGCTTCGTCATTGCTCGTCAAAACTACCAGTTTAAAGAGATTGAAGGAAATATTTCAAGTATTTTTTTTTGCGGATCGTTGAACATTTTCAATCTTATTTAGATTTTCCTGTGGTATATTTATTTATTTTAAAAAGTAATAATCTCTACTCTACATCTTCTACTATGTATATTTAATACATTTATTGCAAGTATTTTTTTAAACTAATAATTTTTTAAGAGATTTATTTTTAAATGTTTTATTTATAAGTAATCATAAATAATTTTTATTTTAACTAATTAAACTGAAATACTAATAGTCATATGGTTTTACATATGTTAATGCGTTGCCACACGTGACGCGGAACGCATTTAAAAATAGAATCACGGCTTTGATGAAGATAATGATACGATACTTACAGTGAAACATAATTATTAATATTTTTAATTTATATAACTAGAAATCAAAAATTTAAATCTTTTTAAAACATAAAACCTTTCATTTTAATTGTTCACGAAATAGAAAACTATGATCATAAATTTAGCTCTATAATGCCTGTGTCCTTTTCATTTACTATTTGTTCAGTAAAGTCAACAATGTCATGATAACTGATAGTGCCTTAGAATTTTGGACTTTAAATATCTTATCTATTCATTAAAGGATGTGAGAACTAATAACTCAATAAATAACATCCTGTCTATAAATTGTTGGAAATATACATAAATTTTTGTTTACAATGTTTTAATGAGTCTTTGACAATTAAAAGATAAAATAGTAATTTAAAATTACTATGATTATTAATATAATAACGCTTAGTAAAAATGTTTTAACTGATTAGTTTTATAAATAATCAGATCATAAATTTTCTTTAAATTATAATTATTATATTTTAATGTTGTTGCATAATAGAGTAAAAATAATTAAAATAAAATATAAGAAAAATAAAGTGAGTATATTAAAACTGTAGTCTGAAATGTGATTAGATTATTATTTAAAATGTATTTTATATCAATATAAATAAAATATAAAACAAAGAAAGTGCAGTAAACCTATAGTTAAATTTTACTTTGGTTTTCAAAGTACGGATATAGTAAATCAGAAATAGAAATCGGTCAGCAAGACAATTATAGAGATTTTTTTGTATAATATAATTACACAATAAATATAATGATAATAATATGAATAAATTAAACATTTTAACGCGTGATAAGCGGTCAAGCATCAGGCATCCATCAGATAGGATGGTAACGCTCTACATTTACCGTCTTAGTCGCGTGCCGTAAAGTTTATCGACCCTTATAATATATTTTTTAAGTACTATTATAATGAATACACAATATTAATTTGTTTTATCATTCATGTTATGCTGTTTTTTTTTTCTAAATATAAACGTAAATTGTTAAAACTATTAATAAAAGAAAAATATCCTCAAAAAACAAACCTCAAAAATTCAAAACCGAGCTGGCCGAAAATCCAGTCACAGATTCAAAAAAAAATTAAAACAAACACAGCACACACGTTCGAAATTTGAAATAATCCGAAGTGATTCGCGCGGGAAGTGACTGTGGTCGCTCGTATAGGCGCGTGGCGAGTCCGGAACGTCGCACGTGACTGAGCGAGCGAGCGTGCCCCCGCGCCCGCCCCGCGTAAACAAATTACGATTTTGTAGATACGTCGAGATATGTCGAGATGCAATGGACGTATAGGTTTTTTTATGATTTGACATTTATTTGACTTTGTTGAGCTTACAATCTTTTAGTATTATGTTAATTTTTAGTTGTGGAAGGTCATAGTGTAGTACTATTATAACATGTAGAGTTGCTAGAGCTTATTATAATTTTTTCATATAATATTTTTGGAAATAATTTCTTATTTAGAAAAAAAATACATAGAAAAGTAGATTTTAAATATTAATAGTTCAAAATATTAAACAATTACGTTAGCCTAAATCAATCACTATCATTAACTTCATAATAATTTTTACATTAACGTATATGTGAGGAAGTTCATATTAGTTATGTTTTATTTTTTAATTTATGTACATTTTTTTTTATGGAAATGACACGGCAAACGAGCGTGCGGGTCACCTGATGGTAAGTG
>DWAN01000215.1:0-27545 GCA_018230445.1 Heliconius hewitsoni | reverse complement strand
AAATATTTTCAATGTACAGAAACGACTTTTCTACAGATTTATTATAAGTATAGATTTACATTATATCTTATTTATTCTACATTTATAAAAATTGTTTCTTTCTTTTCTTCTATTAAAAAGCCTAATAATTGTTTACAAATCGAACTAACAAATAATGAATACCTTTAGATACCACTTGAAAGCTATAGAGGCGTTATCAGAAGATCTACATGAAAACGGATCAGCTTTAATGGCGAATTTGGACCTCGTACTCAAATGGTTGACATTACGTTTCTTTGACACGAACCCTTCAGTTATATTAAAGGGTATGGAATATTTAACCCTAGTGTTCCAGTATTTGATTGATAGTGATTATACTATGGCGGAATATGAAGCATATTGTTTTATACCGTATCTTGTGTTGAAGGTTGGTGGTTATTCGGTTTTACTATTGTAGTTAATTGTTTATAGATAATTAATTTGTCATGAGTTCTTAAAAAAAGCAGCAGGTTAGGCAGAGGGAGCCTTTCCATTCTTTATTTTTCGCCGAATTTTGAAAGCATTGCGTGTTGAATGGCAGGACCTAACGCCGCGCTTTCCTTCGACACCAGAGCGAAATAATGAAAATATAAATTTAATTAATATTTCATTTCGTCGAGTGGGTCGAACCCACAACCAGTAATGTTTACAGTCATATACCCCCCTGGGCCACGACTGGCCTCATCATGAGTCATCAGTTTGTAGTGTGAAAAGTAATTTTTTTATGGAATTGAAATGAGTGATTAAACCTTTAAAAGAAAATTTATAAGTTAATTTGTGAGGTTTTATTGTATATGATTTTTTAGGTGGGAGATCCCAAGGATACAATAAGAAATGGTGTCAAGGCTCTCTTCAAGCAAATAGGCATGGTTTATTCTGTTACTAAGCTGTTTGGATATTTAATGGAGGGATTGAAATCAAAGAATGCTAGACAAAGAGCAGGTAATTATTACATAATACAAAATAAAATTACTTCCCACGGTGGTACGTCAAAAGTTTTCAAACTATGTATCGTTAATGCTTTCTTCATTAATAGACAGGTCAGTTCTAGAGAAAAATATTACGTGAAGAAGTGAGCGTTGAATACTTTACCCAGTGGTTCGTTAACCGCAGTGACTGACTGTATATTTTGTGTCGGCCACAGAATGCCTAGAATGCATCAACCACCTGCTGGAGTCGTACGGGTCCACGGTGATGTCGGGCGGCGCGGCGCTGCGCGAGCTGGCGCGCCACATCGGCGACCGCGACAACGCGGTGCGCTCCGCCGCCTTGAACTGCGTGGCCAGCGCCTACTTCCTGGACGGCGAGCGCGTGTACAAGATGATTGGGCAGGTGGGCTTTTTTTGTTTATTCTAGTATGCTTAAAAATGTCTTTAATGTAATTATTTATTATAAGATATTTAAATTTTGAAACGGAAGTGTTATTTTTTTTTATTAGGTTCATAAAAATGCGCATTTGAAGTTTTTAAATAAAAGTATAAATTTAGAGATCTTAACCAATTTTACATTAATATGACATTGTCTATAAATAACTCATTTTGTATCTGTAATATCACTTAAACACCACCTGCTTACATTTAGCCTTTATGTAATGTGTAATCCATATCGGAATATCAATAACGTAACTGATAAAAATATATCAGGTAATTAAATTATTATCGTGTATTGATAGTGACAAAGTAATAATATTATTAAAACAAATCGAAAATTTCTCTTTAATTTCTATTTAACTTACTAAATACAAAAATAAAAGTATTTAAATGGTGTTCATTATTTTACAAAACTTTTGTTCAATTCTAACCTATACTAGATTCGTTTTCATATAACTATCAAAATATGCTTCCAGATATCAGACAAGGATTTGTCTCTACTGGAGGAACGTATAAAACGAGCTGGTAAAAGCCGCAGTGCGGAGGAAAGACGATCGATGGTTGTGCCACTATCGGCCTCTGGTAGACCTATTTTGCAAGTGCCTGAGGTTAGTATTGTATGATTTTTATATTACGTCTTATAAACTATAGTGAAAATTGTTTGTTTGATGAAAAAAATATACTTATAAATGTAATTTCAAGTTTATGTTTATTACTAATAATTTACACTTTAGGATTATAATACTTTATGTATTGGATTAAAAAATATTTACGACCAAAATTACTATTTATAGAATAATTTATAACAATAAAAGAATCTCCAAATCTCGGTTTCTTCCCTTATCGTAATAATTACGAGCAATAAACTCTTACTGCTCCCCTGTACTCCTCAAGGAACCTACACTCAGTCAGTCACTCAGTAACAGAAAAATTTTAAATATTATATACTATGCTAACTCTGTATAATATACACTTACTTATTAAAATATAGCAGGATGATGGAGCAATCCCAGAGGAACAAGCACCTGACGAATATGAAGAAGAGGAAATCGAGGAGCAGGCACCTCCGCCCCCACAGCCGTATGTTGATATTTTGTATTTATTATTACTTAATAAATTATTGCAATTTAAAAACAAACTCTAAATTTAAAAGCTTCTTTACAATAAAGCAGTTGGCGTACATCTAAGGGATAATATGTGGTTTCTAGATAAATGGACCATGCAACACATAAAGAATTTTGAAATTTGAATCAGTACTATAAAGAATATAATATTTTATAGTTAAAGTTATTTTTTTTAAAAATCAGCACGCACACAGCACGCACGCTACACTCCCTCTCCCTACCCGGCAGGGAGTGTTGAAGACACTGCGTTCCGCCCTTTACGCCGCAACATAGCGCTTTAAAATATAAATTTAAGTAAACATTACATTTCTTCGAGTGTCGATCGAATCCACAACCAATCGCGTTTACAGTCACACTTTGTGGCCTCATAGTCAAAGTAATGTTAACTATTTCATTTACTTAGTCTTTAAGTTAGCAATTTAACTTAAATATATAAGAAGAACGATATTTTTATTGTTTAATGGCATTTTGACACGTGGCAAATAGAATAACGACATTAAAATGTTATTTTTATAATGTTGTTTAGTATAACGATAATTCCTGACAAAACATTTCCTGGCTGTTTTAAGACAACAAACATATTTAATATGTTAAAAATTCATTATTTTACACTTTTTTTAAACGTTTTATAAAACAATTTTCACCATTTGTATAATAAAGTGAAATAATATTATATTTAACAGTGTAATACCAGAGCCCAAAGTTATAACTGGTCCGTTCGGCCTAGATCCAGATCTAATAGCCAAATTAGATGCGGCAATGCCAGTTACGCGCAATCCAGATATAGCTGAACTTGATCTGAAGTTCCTAGACGAGCCCATACCGGCCTCCACTGTGAGGAACGTTAGTGCGCCTGTTAGGCCGAGGTGGGTTGTATTTTATTAATTGGTACTATAGTTTTGTATTTTTTTTTTACTTCTTGAAATGATGCCACATTGAGTTGAGCTATTTTGTACACAATATTTACGCTAGCACAACAAGTTCTAAGTTTCTAGCTTCCCAAGAAATTATAACAATAAAAAAACCGCTTGTTGTGTTATATGTTTTTAACTATATAGTAGTAAGGTAGGCAGAGGGAAACTTGTGATAAGACTCATATGTCGCACGTACCATCAAATTTTTGAGACATTGCGTGTTGAATGGCGGATCTCAACACCTCGCTTCCTATAGAAGAATGGAGAAATGAAAATAATTAATTATAGGAATTCATTCGAATGAATATTATAATAATTAATAAAATATAAAAAATAAACATAAACATCTGTTATATACATTAATATTTGATATTTTCATTTCTCTATGCTCTGGTAACAAGCCAAAGCGAAAGTGTGGCGGAATGGAGGGAATAGTGCCTTAATATTAGGTTTGAAGCTAAAAATAACCGATATGTTATTTTTCCAGTACGGTAACGATGTCTCCACCGCGTCACGTGAACCCACACGCACTAGTAACGCAGTCTGCGCACAAACCTGCCGTAGATGATTCGCAACTCGCAGATACTATACATTCTATATCAAGCCCTGACCTTAATGTAAGTTCTTTTAATATTATTATTATTATTTATTATATACTAGCTTTTATATGCTGTTCCATCTAGTTTGAGGTAAATGACCGCAAGTACAGTGGGCTACGTCGAATCGATATAGTGTTGTAATGTAGCCTATAATAAATAGCCTTTCTAGATAAATGCATGGCAACACAGAAATAATTTTGATATTTGAACCAGTACTTTCTGAGATTAATATGTTAAACAAACTTTCCTGCTTTATTATGTTAATTAGTCACCATTGCGTGCTACAGTTTATATACTATACCAGGGGTATAGTATATAACTGAACTTTTTTCTGTAAAATTTGTTTTGTGTGCACAATAAAGAATTTTATAAATGTACCTATTAATGATTGAACAATAGTATTTCACCAATGTTCGTTCACAACAACATCCAAAATTTTTTTTCTAAGGTTCGATATATTTAAATACAAAGTATATTTCGCTTTCCAGGCTGCTATCCGAGCTCTATCACTGATATCCGGAGCCCTAGTGTCGGGCAAGGGGCCAGCGCTCGCCGCGCACGAGGCTCGCCTGGTGTCCGCCGTGGCGGCGCAGTTGAGGAGGCTGCGCACGGCACCACCCAGTGCGACGTCTGCACAACAGACTTTACCCGCTTATAAATATTTAGCTGGGGCTTTGACTACAGTAAGTTTTACACATTACTATAAATATATTCAAAGAATAATATTTCATATTAAACGACATTATAGAATTTGTTTAATTTGATTACTTTATTTCAATTTATAATCGTCATTTAATATTAAATATTGCTATTTTAATAATTGCCTTAATAAAAATATTTGATGTGTCGAGACTGCCTTGGCGCAGAAGCACAGCGTCAATTAAAAGTAAACGCGACAATTGTGAGTTCGATTCTCACTCGAGAAAGTGAATTATTTTAATTTTCTCCCTGTAATAAAAAAACAAAGCGCGCCCTTCGCCAGTCGAGGATACAGCGTAAAACCAATAAATAATCTGATATATTCTAGTTCTACGACACAGCCGGCTGCGGTAAGCAAGTAGGAGAAAGCGCGTTAAGATCACTTCTAGGGGAACTTCTACTAGTGTTGGGAGCGGCGCCATCCACGCCACACCCCATGGCGGAAGCGGATCGACTCGTGCGCATATTGAACAATGTATGTGTGTGTATACTGGAACATTCACCGCGTACTGCTTTGTTGTGGTAAGTGTAGAGTAAAATAAATAGTGTAATATAAATATTATGTTTTGTAGATTTTAGTCAAGCCTATTATAATAGCCTAAACTTCTTAGAAAAATCTTTAACAATCTTGTACAATATAAAAATACATTTTGCGATTAGTGACTTGGTTG
Organism: Heliconius hewitsoni; assembly: GCA_018230445.1. Lineage (NCBI taxonomy): Eukaryota > Metazoa > Arthropoda > Insecta > Lepidoptera > Nymphalidae > Heliconius > Heliconius hewitsoni. The sequence continues at coordinate 22,150 of DWAN01000215.1, read as the reverse complement.
ATCTATGCAATAACAACCTGGCAAAAAATATTCTTTAACAAATATAAGCGTAGTTGTCTTTGTCCTGATATGGGATCCGCTAAATCGCTTATCTCATTTATACGTACATATTGCAACACAAGGTACAAGATAATTTAATAATTTTACATAAACAGGTATGGCATATATAATATCTGAGATATTTTATGTGATTAATTGCGCCAAGGTACACTTTACATTGTTCCACGACTACTAAAAAGATAATAAATCATATAATAGTTACTTTTATGCTGAGTTTAGTGCCGTTTCTTTTACTGTATCCGCTTATTGCGTGCTATAGATATATAAAAAAGCAAGCAAAAAGCTGGCAAAAAGAAAGCTAGATTGTAACGTTGTGTTTTATTAATATTATTTTTGTTTTTATAGTGCAATAGTGTCTCTACTCCACGACTCAATCGTAGAGTCCGATCCAGCTTACCCGCGTTATCAAGATCTTTTATTAAAATGTTTCTGGAAAACTCTCAAAATGATATCAACATGGGATGTGAATTCCATTGATTACGATGCCATACTGTACAAAATACATCTCTTTTATAAGGCCTACCCTAATAGCTATTGGAAGAAAAATCCTGAAATTAGTGACACACCATATAGGTAAAAAACAATATATAATATATTTTTTTTAACTTTATGCTGTATCCCGCATATAGCAGGCTAAGTAGAGAAGGCTTATTGTTAAGACACGCCATTGCCCGCTCGAGACATTGCGTTTTGAGAGGCGGAACTCAACACCTTACTTTGCGTTGTTACCAGATCGATGAAATGAAAATTTTAAATTTTTAAATACCCCCGAGTGATAATCGAACCCATTATCGATGCGTCTATAATCACACGATTATGCTGCTGCACCACAACGGCGTCGGCAGATATATAAATATTTACTAATGTAACTTTAAGCCAAATAAAATAGAATAAATTTTATATCATATTGATGTTATATGAAAAATAACCTATTTGTATTACTTGTTATATGCTTCTAGGCAAATAATGTTGTCATGTATCAAAATTACTAATTTATAAATCACTTTTCATTAATTTTATTTGCAGAACCGTCAAAACATTAGTACACACGCTGGTCAAAATGAAAGGAGCGTCGATCACGAATCATTTAACGCAAATACCCGATGTTAACGAATCCGATCTTTTCCCTTATTTGCATAAAGTTCTTAAGGTAATTAATTATTAGCAATATATTTGTAAACTCAAATGTTGACAATTAATTTCTTTCTACTGCTATTCTGAAGGATCTAATTGTTTTAAGAGATATAAGACAAATCGATAACATGCATAATATATGAATATAACATTTAATGAAACATATAATCCACAGCAATTAAAACTGGACGAACGTAAAGACCAATCTGAAATCAATGGCGGCCTACCAAGTGCAGTGTCAACAGTCACCAATACTGCGCTAAACGCCGGACGTTTACCGCGAGGCGTACACGAGGAACTTGCTCTTATACTGAAACGTATCGGCTCCAAGGAACATAATAGAGACGCATTGTCACAGTTGTATGATCTGAGAGTAAGTAGAATTTATATATTTTTTGTCATTTTGATAAGTAGCAGTACTTCGACACTAATGATTTATTTGAACATATATACATGTATAGGCAGAGGGAGAGTGCTGAGACACTCCGTTTCACATTAATACACTTCCGTTTTCCGCTATCCGTCCAGTATAGAGAATATAATATCTCTATACTTACAGTGATTGTCCTCAGTCAGGTATATTTTAACTACGATAGTATTACTCTATTTGGCTACACTAATGGCCATAAAGATCATACAATACAACCATGAAAAAATATGTATTTATATACCTATCATAAAATGTTGTGACACATTTATAACGTCCAATGCCATATTATATTTAACATGTGTGTAATTATTAGAAAATGTTATATAATAATAATTTTTTTAGAGTACTCGCAAAATATATACAAGTGTGTGTATTTCTTATGTGGAGCACTGTTAGGAGTTAAAGTAATAAATGATTAAAAAAAAATAAAAACTCATAAAAATAAATAAACTATTTATAGGAACGACACCCGGAAGTGGACATTTGGACATTTATGCAAGGATCGTCATTCTACTTCCGTAATTACGTGGAAAGAGGTCTACGCGAGGTCGCCGAGCAGAGAGAGATGGCATCCGTCTCCATGTACAAAAGTGATTACAAGGCTGAGAATATCGGTAATGTTTGGACATTTTTTAGTTTTTCCACTTTATGACCAATTTTTGAAACATTGTGTGTACACCACTAAAGTATTAATTTATTTATTTTATTAATTTTAAATTTTTCTATTAATAACATTTGCAATAAAAATAAAAAGTTAATTTTTTACAGACATAAGCAACGAAAACGATGAAAAATCACATGTTATTTTCTTAGAAAGGCTTAGGGCATTACAGGTATAGTTCAATCATTTATATACCAAATAATTGCATGAACTTGCAACTCTACGTAACTTTACTAATAATTTTCTTTTTATTTAGGCTAAAGCCCGCCTAAAAATGGAATCGAATCCCTCATCACAACCACGTACACCGGTCGGTGACAACCGCGCACTTGTGGATTCTATCACCGAAACTACACTCCCACGAACGCACAGCATTGATCCACAGTTAGAGGTGATTTTTTTTTATATTATTATTTGTTTGTGCGGTGTTGAATAACGCTTCTCATTACGTAGTGTCTCAATTTCCAATTCAAGTTAGTTTTTGTTGATGTTTTGTAAATGAAGTAATTTCTATACCTTTTAAAATTATTATTTACATGAAACTGAGGTCAAGGCGACAGGTTGTGCGTTCTATTGCTCCTCGAGGAAATGAAATATTGAATATTTGCATTTCCTGGCTTTGGTAACGCATAGCGCGGTATTGAGTTCCTTCATTGCAATGCCTTCAGAATTCGGTGGAGAGTGAGAAATTACAGTGTCTTAATGAAAACCGAGTGTCATAGGTTCATTTTGCTTACCCTAAAAAAACCAATATAGATAATATGAAAATTTTTGCGTAATCAAGTAGGGCCGAAGTATCGGGATCGCTTCAAACCTTGTGCAATCGGGAAAAAAATAATCAAAAGTAAGAGAAACCTTAAAATCAAATCTAATCAGCTACTACAACTAAATTCAGGGCGGCCATGACTCGCTTTCCGTACTATCTTATCTACCTAAAATATAATTTGTTTCAGCTCCACACAACACAACAAGTATCTCAGAAGAACGAAGCGGCGGTGGACGCTTTACGTCTCAAATTGCAACAAATCAAGAGCTCCTCCAAGAGATAGGCCGTCCCTCTCGCGCTCGCGAATATCGAATATGTCGCTCTCACTCACTCATGACATTTGGTTTACGCGATTACAGTTCACATTCAATTTGTATAAAGTATGAAAACAACACAAATTATTTGCATTAAAATAATACGCTATTTTTGTTACAATCGCTTATATTAGATTAACTAAAAATAGATAGAAAATTAAATTCAAGACATTTGAAATTATACAATTTTTTATGCTTTATACAAATTGAAGTGGAATTTGATTATTTTTAGCTTTAATATATTTCCATTGCTTATAACCGCGTAAACCATAGTTTACCCTTGTGATAATAACCCCCTAGAAGACTTCAAGAAACTTCTAGACACGTCCGCAAAATCTCATTTCATCTCTTTTCACAGTTCATTTAGTTCCTAGAATTATTTATACTAGTAAGTTATAATACTAGTTCACTGTTTTACCTTTGTGAGATTTAGCGTCCTAGGTCCCTTGCTTTGCACATTAAACATGACAATATATACTGGGAGATAGTAACTGATTGAGAGATAGCTTGACTTACACCATTTTTTTCGATTTTAAAATTAAATTTTACCAGCGATATAGACGACTTAATAATATGAATCATAGTTTATTTAATAATCGGTTCTAATTAGTCATTACTAACTTCCAGGCGAATAATTTAGCAGTATCATTAAGCAGGGTAAAGAACAGTGACTTAGTGAGGGGCCGATATAGTGGGAATGTATAACAGGTCTTGCCATTTACATGTTTGAAAAACAAAATTTCTTATTGTTAGAAATAACATTTGTGTCTTAAAGAGTGTTATGCATTCGTACGATTTGAATAGATTGCATGCGTGGCGATTGTTTTACAATTGGATTGCCCCATTAGTTATAGATATTGTTAAACCCATTTTTTTATACTTATGTTGCCAGTTAAAACGTTCCCAATCTAGCTATACTCTAAATATTCAGCCAGCGGTGATAAAAAGAACATATTTTAATAAGCTGTGTATCCTAGTAAATACATTTCTTATAAAAATAATAAATTAATCAATGAAAAACAGTAAAAATATTAAATAGACATGTAGTGAATTATTCTAATTTTTAACGTCAATGTAGTCTTCATTGTAATTGAAAACTATAATTGATTTGCAATTGGTTGTTGCTTTCATTATGTTTCAGGCGAACACTAATAACTTATAATATCTTCGAGTGTAATAATGGATTTTATATTTTTATCCAAATGATTCGCCAATATATAAATTGTCAACAAACACAAAAATATGTAACTTTGTCCATTACCCGTGAAAAATGTTGGAATTGACCAAAGTTACAAATTTTAGTGGATGTTTTCTTTAATTTGTGTCAGTTTGTTTTATTGAATTTTAAGACTGTTGGATCGAGCGGGAGGTAATACTCAAGTGCGTTTTATTATAATAACTAGTTTGGTTCAGTCATCCAGTAGGTTTGTAGAAAACTTTTATAGCTGCGATGACGCCATTATTTTATATCATTCAACCATTATATAAACATGTTACTGACGTGTGACGACACTGGACATTCCCGAAATTATCATGTACATTTTTTTTATTTTGAACCAGTTACATTATTTTTTATGTTGGACTTATGTATGTAATAAACTATTATTGTCATCAATACAAACTTGACTTATTGTTCTGTGCCCCCTAGGTGGCAGAGGACCGCTACAGCCATCAATACTAATTGATATTAAAGTCATTGGCAGCTTTAATACAGGCAAAAAAATATTTATATACTATGTGTGTGTATGAGTCCATTAAAAACTTACTGATTTTGCGTTCTACCAATACATTTAAATTTGTCCTTATATGAGTGTTGTATCCACTTTTAAAATTTATGTTTAATTACTGTATAGAACTTCTTGTTGAAATTATCTGTTCATTGTTATAATTTGTTGATGACATTGATTTTCAAAACACTAACATGTTAAAATATACTATTGACTAAATGAAAGAAATTGAAATATATATATATAATGTTCTTGCTCTGTTATACTTGATTTTTTGTTAAGTATTTATGGTCTCAAAAACTGTATTGTTAAGTAACCATAATAATTGCGAATATTCTCTTTAGTATTGCTTTTTAAGAAACTTGACTTTTAACTTGAGCATTTATTTATTTTAAATTAATGTATTAAATCATGATGTAATATTAATAAATAAAGTTCGTACAACACTGTCTATTAGTCTTTTTTTCTTTTAACAATAAAAGTTAGTGTTTTAATTTTTAGCATTATATTAAGCTAATTTGAATACTTTTAACTATTCTGCAATTTAAATATTTGAAAATATTACAAGAAATGAATTAAAAATTATTGTTAAAATAATCTTTTTTATATTACTAGTCCTAGAATTAATTAAGTCCGAGAAGTCACATTTAATCGCCGCGTAATTTAAACCTACAGAGTACTTCCTGTGGACATGTATGATATTTGACAAGTGAAAACTTACAATTAGGGATGTCCGATGATCATCGATTTACGATGAACATCGATGTGAGCAGTTAAAATATCGATGTTTTAACACCGACATTGCATTAAATAAAACATTAATGTCAGCAGTGATACATAATAGATATTTAATCACGTACACGTTTTCGAAATTATTAATTTTGCAGTTAAAAATTATTAGGACAAATTTTCTATAACTTTGATTTTTGTTTCAATAAAATGTCGTGTGGTATTGTAGTTGCCAGGGTTCTGTACCTTTTAGGGACAGACAGACGGACGGACAACAAATATTTTGTAGTCCGTCCGTCTGTCTGTCAAGAGCCTTTATCTTAAGAACGTTTGGAGATATCGAATTGAAATTTGAACCATGTACATAGATCTACGGCCCCATGATTTCCTAAACAACGTATTTCTTTCTACATTTGCTTAAATGTAGAAATTAGAGATATGGCCACTTATAACACAAAATACGCGTATTATAACTATAGAATCAAAATTAATAGGTACTTTCAGTTAACCTAGAATTATAAAATTTGGTAGCTAGCATCTTTAGACAGTATTAATCTATAGTTAGTATTAGTAGTAGTAATAAACAATCAGAAAAAAATTGAAAATTATACATTTACGGTTAAATACTGAAAAATAATAGCCTTAAAAGGGGGCAAGATTTAGTATAAAAGCCGCTAGTTCAAGTAAGGTATCAGATAAAAAGGCTCTGCCTAAGCTTGAATTTCAGAAAAAGCTAGAGACCTCCAATCTTTGTACGGAACCCTCGGTGGGCTAGCCCTGCTCGCGTTTGTCCGGTTTTTTATTTATTGATCGTCATCAATATATGAAAAAATATCGATGTTGGCTAACGGTCGATCGAGTCGATTTTTATCGAACATCGATGTTGACATCGAGGACAACATCGATGTTTTTCTCTTGACATCGGGCATCCCTGCTTACAATATAAACGAAGACGATCTAACTTGTGCATCCCGCTGACACGTAATCATGGAATTGGTATGGAATCCTCGGTGAGACCGACTCACATTTTACCAATTTTTCTATATACAGGTGCAACGCGATCGACGGATCAACGATTGTCTATGGGAGAGGGCCTCAGCCTATCCATTTCACATACATATATGCTAGCTGATTTTCAGTGATTCGGCAGATATCTGGGAATTTGTGTTTTTCTTCGGAAAAAATTGGATCCCTGAAGAAAGTTGCTAAATACTGCTAGACTGTTGAGTCTGCGCTCGTAATTTTTTTTCAATGTAGCCCAATGAAAAATGCTAACATACTGATAAAAGGTTAACCAATTCGGGTGGTGGTTAATATTAACTTTTTATTAAATGTGGAAAGAATATTTCACATTCATTATTTCAAGTATTTTTTGTTGACGGGTCGAATACTAAAAGTATCATTCAGATAGCATAATGGAATTGTTTCCATGTTATTTCCAAGATTTATAAGCCGAAAGTCTTGAAATATTACACTACACAAAAGGGCCTATTTTTGTGAAAAAAAAACATTACACAGTACATTGTGAAAATAATATTAAATAGTTTAAAATGTTATATAGAGGCGTATAATATTTTAATCCAATTATTATTATTTCGCCTATCAATAAGAGTAAAAATTGTATCTTTACAATGAATAATTCTACTTTTGAGTATTGACTATGGTCATCGAGGCATAGACAACCACCAATGTCGTACACTCTTGAGTGAAATGAAATGAAAGTGCGCCTTCCGCCACATGTCCGCCATATCTACTACATTTTCTTTCTAACAGTGACATTTGATTTATTTTCTTATAGTTAGCGGTGTTGTGTAGATATTTGTTGTTATTTTAATTAATTTTTAGTTTATCTATTATACGGTGAGTAAAAATATATATCATGATCATCAATTAATAAATTATTATAGAATTTTTAAACCGCGACATGCTTCATGGACTGTCAAAATGAAAATTCGTTTTATGGGTGCCTTTTACTAGTTTAGCAGTTAATTAAAATACCACCTAGAAACGTTGCCTTGTCGTTAATATTTTTTTTACAATTGCATCTTGATAAGCCTTGTAAGTGTATAACTAAATAATTCGCAGAACCTGGGCAACGGAGTAAACGATGGAATCGCCGAGAAAATTTAACGATTGCTATTTCTATTATTATTCCACTTGCACTAAGGTACGTTTGTGTGTTTTATACTGATAACATCGAAGTGGTCGCAATAAAAATGCTATTAAAAAAAATGCACATAATTTAATTTTTTGTTTATGTTTTAATGGCTTTACTATTGTGTAACAACCCTCTTCGATAACAAATCACGTGTTACACATATTTATTACTATTTTACATTAAAACTTTCTTTCAATTTTTATTTAAAAAATATTTTAAAAATTGAAATATGCTCAATGAATTCCAGGGGGATAATTGTGTATTTCGTCATGAACCCTCAGCCCTTGGATGTGAAACTATGTGCACTGCTTGGCAACAGGGCAAATGCCTTGACAAATGTTGCAAATTGCGCCATATGGAACTTAGGGTATGTATTGCTATATAGATTGTTTTTTATAGTTTCAATTTGAGAACCTAGAAAATAATTTTGAAATATTTATATAATTATAATAAATAAAGAAATATAATCATAGAGCATTGTAATGATAATATTAGGTTATGATAAATTATATTTAAGTTTATTATATCTGGGAATGCCCTATAGCTGATAAAGACTCATTTCCAATATAATTTCCAACATTAACATTAATGACACAGCAATTAGCTAATATTCTTTACTCTTAATTAACTATAATCTCATTTAGAACATTACTGTATGCATATATGTATATTACTGAATATTTTAAATAAATTATAAATAATACTTTTAATTAACCAAAAAATTATATGTATTATAAATTGTAGAAAAATCGTAAACAAATACCATGTTACTGGGAGAATCAGCCAGGAGGTTGCCGCAAGAAGCACTGTCCTTTCATGCATAAGAATCCTGATGCACGCACTGATGGCATTGCTCCCAGTCAGCCAGGGCCTATAGTTAGTGTAAGTTATATATTAACTTTAATTTCATTGAAATTTAAATTATTTTTTTAAATGAATATGTATTGATTATATTGAAAATATGTATTGATTATATTGAAATATTTGTGACATTATTAGATATCTGTCCTACAGGTTGTGTCAAATCTAAAAATTTAATAATAGTACAAGTTTCCTATGGAAGTGTCTCCTGTTAAATGGCTGTACCAAATTGAACAAATTTTGCTTTGATGTTAGTGTGGATATTTCAATATATTCTAGGATGAAATATAATTGGACTGTGTACTGTTATATATCAATGAAACAATAAGAAATCATGTTTGTATTATATTTATTGAGACAGCTCTTTTGGACAGCATAATGTCTGCTGGGCCCATTATTATTATGATTTTTTTTTAAAATACTAATAGAAAACTTAATATTCTAGGCTCAAGCCCCTTTACCTGAAGTGGAGGTAGGAGCAATGAACCCGGCAGTGCCGGTACCTGCAGTGCCTGCACCTGCCCCTGCACCAGTACCTTTGCTATGGCAGCAGCAACGACAACAAGGTTTGTATAAAGTAATAAAAATAGGTCCCTGTGATGCAGTTCCACCAAAGTGAAACTAAACAAAGGGCTACTTGAATAGCCAAAAATATAGTACTAGTGATATTTTTAAATTTTCTCTTCAATTGCGAGAAAACAAAATATCTGTTGTATACAAAATGAAGTTAGTATAATTATTGAATCTTACAATCATAATGAATTGTGATATTTAATGTTATAATTTTAAGTATAGTCGATTCTATAGTCGACTCCTGTGTCATGTTGAAATCTATCAGGAAGTGGAATATGGGAAAGCGTAAAGTTGCCCTTTTTTTATACATGTATAACATCTTAATTCCAGTAGTCCTTGACTCGGCGATCCTCGGCGTGCTGCCCACCAACGATCTCCTGCCGCGTCGCGTGGTTACGCACACACACCCGCACGCTCACACACACGCGCACGCGCACGCGCACGCACATCCACACGCGCACCCGCACGAGCCGTATCCGCTACCGGTGGATCCGTTGGTGGTCAACTTTGAAGAAGGTATGCGATTGTACTGAAACTGTTAAGCTGTGGTGGTTGGGTGTTTTAGTGCTATGGTGGCTTAATTTTTTCCGTTTTGTTGTTTAGTTTAAAGAAACAACATTTGTTATATTGCTAATATAATATTAATTTTCTTACTTGGAATAAATAACAGTATAGCACTAAAGCATTTTTATAATTTTAAATATTAAACTATTTGTTTATATTTAGTCCATGAGCATGGGTACAGTTCAGGTAAGTACCTGAACTGTACCCATTACCAGTGGTCTGCTGGTTGTTAACTTTGAGGAATGTATGCAATTGTACTGAAGTTGATAGCTGTCCTGGAGGTTTTAGTGCTATGGTGATGCAAATTCTGTATTAAAGAAGCAACATTTGTTATATTGCTAACTTAGGAAGGATGTCATTGAAATTTTAAGTATTCTTGTCTTGATTACATGGCAGTATAGCACTAAAACATCTTTTAAAAATTTAATATTAAACCATTTATTCATATTTAATCCATGCGCACTTGTATGAAACGTATCTACTACCAGTGGTCTGCTGGTGGTCAACTTGAAGAAGGTATGCTGTTGTACTGAGTTGGCTAGGCTGTGTTTGTATCATGTTTTAGTTCTTTTTTGTTTTTAAGATCTATGATGATTATAATTTAATTCTTTCTTTATGTTCGATGTAATATTCAAAAAGCAACATTTGTTATTTGCTAACTAAGAGATATTATATATATTTTATATAATTGAAATTTTAGATATTTTCATCTGGAACAAATAACACTATAGCACCATAATATTCATTTTTTTTTCAATATTTCATTTTAAATATTAAACCTTTAATTATATTTGATTTGTAATTGTATTGAAGTTTGTAAGCTGTGGCGTGTGGAGTTAGCCAAGGTGTTTTAGTGCTAGTTTGTTTGATGAATTAATAATTTTCAAATGATATTTATCATTTTCGTGGTTATCCTAAACGGTGATTTTGGTAATCTCTAAATTATAAACATATATTTCTTATAATAAAAAAAGAAAGCAACATTTGTTTTTGCTAAATAAGAAATGCATGATATGTCTTATATTGATATTGTCAAGTACAATAAAATGGCACTAAAACAACTTTAAAATTTTACTCATTAAATCATTTATTTATATGATATTATAGATATTTTGACAGTATGTCGAAAAGGTTAAGGTAATTTTGAATTGCGTATTTAATTGATGTGTTGTGAATAATAGCAATAAAATTATGGCCTTATACCATGAAAATGAGTATGTTGTTATAATTACACCTAAACTGCCAATGTTTAGACTTTCATACAGAATCTTAGTACTGTAGCTTTATAGACTAAAATGGCAAATTATTAATAATTGTTTGAATGTATTATAAATAAAAAAAAAGAGAATTTTGTTTATATTAATATAAATAAATGGTTTAATGCTATATACATTATAAAAGAAAAGAAAAAGCTTATTGTGTTTTAAATATAATTATATAAAAAATATGATCTTATGTTTATGTATGATTTTACTATTAAAATATTTTACATAAGAGAGTTGACACTTAGAAGTTGATGAGATGAATTATAAAAGATTGTCATTTTTGTAAGAGAATGGTAAGGAATTGGTGAATAAACGTAAATAGTTTAATTTCATTTAGTTAAAACGGCGGAAATGAATATTTATAGGTATTTCTTTATTTTTTCTAAACGAATTTTGTAAATGATAGCTATGTCAAGTAATAGAATTTGATTCTCATAATGTGTGGGCTCATCTCTCTTCTCTTACTGTTCTAAAATAAAAAAAATCATAATAATTTCTGAATTCTATAAATTTCGGTAATAATTGAGATAGCCAGCACACACCGCAACATTTTTAATATTATAGAAAGCTAGACATAATAAATAATTTATAGGGCATATAAATGTATTGTCGGGGACTCTTAAACAGAGTGAGCTAGTATTAAGATATATTTAAAAGTTGGAGCTCACTTTAACTGACACTGTGCTTTAGACTAATTGGCACTAATTTAGCTCCAGTGGACTCCCACGTATTGTAATAACAGATTTTATAATTATATTGTAGCGTGCCAATGCCATTAACTCAAATGTAAACAACATTATATTATACCGTAGTTGTTAGTTTTGTGGACACTTGTGTGCTTCTCTAAGTCACAAGTCAACTCACAATGTATTAGAAATATTAATTTATTTTTTACTCGCGTAAGTTTAATTTAACCATGTTTAGTAACGGACTGGAATGGAGTTTTATTATATATTTGTAAGAGGATTAACATTTTTTCTTTTCTATATGTCCAGTTTGTTTGTTGGTTTTAGTTTGTTATTTTCATGAAGTCAGCTCAAGCACCGGGTTTAGTTAGTATTGACTGATGTAAATTGTTTATGAAGTCGCGGGGAAAGTCGATATTTTTTATGTGCAATAAATTATAATGTCACTTTCCTATCTTAGCTGATTAGATTTCATTGTCGTCTGAAGCTTTTTCGTTTTTTATTATTAGATTTACTATTACTATACTACGTGGAGTAATGTGTGTGGCGGTAAACTTTTTAATAGATGTTGATATAATCCTTCTTTGATAGTGAAGTACATATAAATAGGATATAAATACAAATAAAAATATATATACACGATTATTATAAACTCATTATTGTAAGATGAAAAAAAGAAAAAAAAAAGCTTTATGCCTTTAATTGATTGTTAGTGGCGGGTTTTTAGGGAAACCCCCGAAATATACATTTCGCACCGTGACTAGATAGATACGATAAAATGAAAAAAAAAAATGTTTAGATTTATCTGTGCAGTTTGTAGCGTGTCTTATAAATTGTTTTAAGTGTAAATTAAATTGTAGAAAATTATCACAGAGTAGTTAGTGCAATTAGCTTCAATATGTTAATTATATAATAATGTAACAGTAGTTCAAAAGAAATATATTAGCTATTTCTGAATACTGTTTCATATTGTATAATAATCTTTATGATTCTAAAATACATGAGAAAAAAAAACATTAAGTTTGCAAAATTGGACTTGTCTCTATAAGATGAATGATGACAAGATGCGGGTTAAAGCATGATACAATTAAAGAATGAATCTTAAATGCATAAGGTTGAATAGAAACAGTTAAAAATAATGTGACACATTGCAAACTGTACAGTGTAAAAAAATATAATTAATGCTTAAGATTGTATTAACAATTTAGGAAAATTAATAATCAAACTGATAGCTTAGCGGTTCATGGTCTGATAACGCTTCCATATACCATATGAAAATAAATAAATAAATAGCACCTCAATACAGACTAGTGTTATATCTGAATTTTTTTAATATATTTTGCACTGAGGGCACATGTTCCTAATGAAATGCAAATCAGAGTTGGGTAAATATTAATCACAGTTAACAATTAAATATTAAACAAATGATCATTTCTTTGTGCGGGAATCACAAATAATAATGATTTATTGTTATTTTTTATATAAAAAAAACACCAATTAATGTACAATTAATTATTCAAAAAATAAATAACTTTATATAACAAATGATCAATTAGATTACAATTTTGATCAACAATCAAAATTTTGATCATCAATCCAAATTGTCCTGCACCCACACAAAAGAAATAATCACCTGTTAATATTTAATCGTTAATTGTAATTGAATATTGCTTAATTTTGAGGCAAATGCAATACAACTGTATGTATATTGTATGGGGCTATTTGTTTAATGTCCATGGTACGCCTAGTCATTATATGTACGGAAGTGAATATTATACTGAACGATTACTATCAATTGGTGGGGTATTATGTAGATTAAGATATGTTTTTTTTTCTATTAATTATTCAATCAAATTCAATTGTAATGCTAGTGATGTGCGATTTTTGTGGCGATGTGAAAGAGAAGCAAAATTTTCTGTAAATTGAAGCTTAGATTTCTAACATCATGTTTTGCGCATTAAATAATCATAAAATATGTATCAATAAAAAAATGCAATATATATTCTAAAAGATTAGGGTTTTGAGTACATAATTATATTTGTTTAAAATCGATACTCGATACTCGATTTGATGGACATTTTGCTAACGCACATCACTAGTAACAGAAATCTGATATTAATTAAATTAACTCCATATGAAGTATAGAGAAAAAAATTGTTAGTACAAAACATGGTTGCTTTTATTTTTACATTGGTTTCGCTCGTACCTGTTAATTGTTTGTGTATATTACAGGTTCTATTCCTAAGTTAATTCTTCATTTAATTAAAAAAATATATTTATCCTTTAGTTATAGAGAGGGATGTATTTTGTTATATTGATACGCGTTTATAATTTTGTTTTAGAAGATAATTGTCTTTGTTTTTTTTTCGACGTTGGGTGAGATTCATAAATTGGTTGTTAATTTATCATGAAAAAGTTAACTAAATATAATTCGTTTCATACGAAATGAGTTCGAAACCGCATTCAGTTTATTAATCTCACCATTATAAACGTAAGGAGTATAATTTCACATAGACATTATTATACACCATTTATTTTTTTATTCGCAAGTGTTGTTTTAGTTGGAACTTAGTGTATTATGATAATTTTGTGTTAGGGTTTGTTGAAGGAGTTTCTGATAGATGAAGGGCCCGAAGAACAAGCCCTTAGTGATGATTGGATTGATGTTATGTATTGAATTGATGTAGATTGTAGTTTTGAACACTTTTATATGTGTATATTAATATTTTGTTTTTAGATGTGGGCGATTATTGACTTTGGTAACCGTTGATTCAATACTAAGAGAGTTAGTTTTATTGTTTTATATGCTCAGATACCACAAGGTTCTAATGTTGGCTTGGTTAGAATCAATGTTAAGAAAAAAATATGTTTTCAATTATATGTTTGTCTCTAGTATGATTCGTAATCGTCCATCTCTAATTTGGTTACGTTCAATAATATATATAAAAGAGTGCCGTAACGTATATATTATATTATATGATGATCTTGCGTATTATTAGCACGTATTTAACAATAATTCCAATGAAAAATTGTTTATTGTTCATGTAGAAGTTTGAAATGGAGCGTTTTTTCATTAGAACATTGGTGACGTGCTGGTACCGCGGGACTCTTGTTTGCGGACGGGGTTGTTGTTACGTTAATATTAGTCTAAGATTTTCAAAACTTTGTTTAATAGTAGAACTGAGCGTGTCCGAGGCGGTTCGCCGAGCTAATTCACTCCTAATCCCGCATAGGAACCGGTCGGTAACAGATTGTAGTTCGGGCTTTGTTTTAAAACGAATTGTGTTATTTATCAACGAGCAAAATAAATACGTTTCATAATATGATTTTTGTAATTATTTTTGACCCACCCCGGGACGCTTTCAGATACGACTCTGTTGAGAACACACCGGTAGTGACCGCGGTCGTCAAAACTAATTACCAAAATCATCGGCCCGACCCCAAGTGACCCGCGGTGTGTTCTTGCAGAGTCGGACACGGAAAGCGCGCCCTCGCGCACGCCCACCAAGCGGCCGCCCCGCGAGCGCGGCGAGCTGGCGCGCCTGGCGCGCGTGCAGGCCGAGGCCGCCGCGCTCTACGCCTACGACGCGCCGCCGCCCCTCGACTTCCAGGTGCTGTCGCTGGACGAGATCCGCGCGCGCCGGCAGCTGTCCGAGGCGGTCATACAGACGACGCCCATCACCCTCAACTTGAACAGAAAGAGAAAGTTGTCCACGCACGAGACGCTCACCACCTCCGGCAACAAAATCATTAAAGTGGTTCGGAGCAACTCTATTGTGTACAAAAAGTTGGATAAGGACGCGCCCGCGCAGACTAATCAGACTAAAGCGGAGCAAAAGCGGGAGGATGACGTTAATAGAAAGCGAACTTTGTCCGAGCAAAGCGATATCATATACGATATGCACGAAGACGAGCTCGTTGACAACTGTTACGAGTTCAAAAGAATCAAAATTGCCGAAATTCCCAAGCCCAGGCTCGTCAGAAACAGGAGTGCTACAAAATCGATAAGCGAGAGCAAAGACGATGAGAATGTTAATAAAAATGATAACGACTCGGACACCGAAGTGCAATTCGTGAGTATAGAATTAGAATCGGAAATTACTAAAATAGATGACGATGTTATAGATTTAGAGACGACGAAGTTGGGTGACCCTGTAGCTATAGTAGACCTTTGCGAGGAGCAAGAGGAAGTAACTGCTTCAGATTTGGTCAAAAACGTCCCCGACGTCGTCGCCAGCTGCCAAAAGAACAATAAAAATGATAAAGAACTGCTCAACGACATAGATGCCTTTTTAAATGAAGAGTTATGATTCATACTGTTTCATAGTTTGTAAGATTTTATAAGGTGAATATTTTTCTAGTTTTAATCACAATAGATTGCTAGCTGATTCAAAGTACAAACTAAAGTGGGGACGATAGAGTCGTTCCTCTGATAACTTTATACGTAAACTGGCTAGGAGATTATTCTTTTGATAATCGGCGTCGTATCGTGTACTGCCTTTGATTGCACAAGGCTCATGGCAATACGTTTTTGTGGATAGTTAATGTTTTTGCAATAATTTTTATGTGTTACTTAAATAAGTATATTTTTTTCGTTCAAGGATAAATATTTTTTATATGACTTAAAAATTAGTTTGTTTTCCAAAGCAATAATATGATGCTTTTTGATTTGTATATTCAATATACGAGTACATATTCGTATAGTTTTGAATGTAAGCAGGACAATAGACATGATATATAAAGTAAACATTACTTTTTATTTTTTTAGCTTCACGTATCCCGTACGTAACAGGGTAGACAGTGAGATCCTGGGAACCAAGTGTTAAGACACTCCGTTCCCGTAGAGACACCTCCTTTCCCCACTTTATGCCAAATTCTATTCTAATTCTAGAGGCATTGCGTGTTGAATGGCGAAAATCAACGCCATGCTGTCACGTTAACAGATAATAAAAGAGTGATAGACGAGGAAAGTTCAAGTGTGAGGCCAGTCGTGGCGCAGGGGCACAAATCCACTCCACTCGAGGAAATACAATATTTATTCAAATTTATATTTTCAATTCTGGTGTTGAGGTAAAGCGCGACGTTAAGTTCACTCAACACGCAACGCAACTCAACACGAAAGTGTGGAATGGAGTGTCTTAACACTAGGTTCCCTCTGCCTACCCTGCTTTGTGGGGGATACAACGTGAAGCTGAAAAGTAAGTAGGTATCCAAAATTTCAAGTGTAGTAGAAATTATGTAGTAAATGTAACATTGAAGAATTATTATAAATTTATGATAAAAATTAAAGCTAGAGTGATTTGATATGGTTGTGGCGCCATTTTCTTTTAAGGCAACTTTTTATATAGAAATGATTTTCCTTACCGCTACGCTCCACACTTAACTTTTTTTGAGTGTAAATAGATACAAAATAGTTTTTTTTGTTTGTTTTCTTTTCTTAGTCTTTTTTATTCAAAAAGAAAACGATTATTTATAATTTTAAAAAATATTTACATTTATTTTAGAATTATAAGTCTAACAGCCCAAGTGGCTTAAAATTTCAGCTTTCTTTCAGATTTCAGAGTAGCATATTGCTGACGGCATCAGAACAATCTGTATAATAAACTTAAATAGCCTTAATTAAATACACTGTTCACTTTTTTTGTCACTTTCATACGAGATAACTTCTCACTTACTTTATATTTAATAGTTGGCAGAGCACAACTATTTTTTTACATCTTTATAGCCACACGTTGTGACGTACCTATTTGTATATAATTAATTTCAGTTAATTATTAATTAACGTTTCTGAGTTCGGCGTCGTACCAAGTGGTACGATTAATACTAAAGGTCGGAAGTAAGATTTAGTTTTAATTTGTGATGTATTTCTGTTGGATATTATTGAATGTGAATATAATTATAATAAATGCACTCTGCATGAGCATACAAATATTCAGAGCTTTAATTATAATAATTTTGAATAGAGATTCTTGTGTTTTATTATATTAATTAATTTTTTAGAACCATCCATCAATCTTTGTCGTTGCGCATCTGCAAGCAACACGTTACTTGTAGGTTCGAACCCAACTGCGAACAGAATTAGTTATTTTCATTTGGTTGTTGTGGAGCGCGGCGTCAACGGTGAGTTCCGCAATTCAACAAGCAATGTATCGAATTCGGTCGGAAAGTGCAGAATCGAGTGTCTTGACACTGAAAACCGTATTTATAAATCGCTCTCAATTCAGAGATCGATGTTGAGTTGTCGTCTTCATTCATAGATATAGTTATAATTTATGAATGAAAACGGCATCTCAAGATCGATTTCAGACTTGAGAGCAGCTTAAAATACGTGCCTAAAGTCTATCTGCCTAGCCTGTCTATTTGCTAAACCTATATATGAGGGATACACCGACAAGTAGGTATTTAAGCGGAGGAATAAAAATCATAAGAACACAACAAAAGAGAAATAAGGTTAATGTTTTAATCCAAAAATGTATTTATATTATAATTACAATCCAATCATTAAAATGCATCGACATCACACAGTTATTCACAATTTATATTTCCTATACAGTTTACAACTAATATTAATAAATTCGAAACGAATACCCTAAATAATTGAAATTTAGCTTCACTAATTTGTTCTTAAGTATAGTGGACTTGCAATTAATTATAGAGAAATGGAATGTTACAAACCGTTATAAGCTATCGGTAAGGGAATCACAATCAATGTTAAAACACCTAAGAATTTTATTTACACGCAGTTTAGGGGGTTCCTTTGATAAAAAGCAGAATGCTTAAAGATACTTTATTGGTGATATTTAAAAACAACTAATAATAATAATTTTGAGTTTATAATTTTCATAAATTTTTGGCTTTTGTATGAATATACAGTACGGTCAACAAGTAGTGGCCGTGCTAAAGTTAGGTTTACTGAATTTATGCGCCTTGTTCTCTTAGGAAGAAAATATTCCAAAGTAAGAGTCGTCTACAGTTACTTTTAGAGTGGCCACGACTTGTTTGTTGAACTTATTATGCCAAATATTGACTACTCCAAAATTAAAAGGGACTTGAAAATTATTGTTTTTAATATTTTTTAGGTAAAACCTTTATATGAATTGAGTGGAGTCCATTAAAAAAAAAATTGAGACAGGTCTTCTATAATGGCTACTAAGCATTGGCGTTTTACAATTTTGTAAACATTTACATCAAATATACACATCACCTTATAACTAACTTATCTAACACTAAACGAATTGGTTATGAAATAATTATAACACTTAAATGTATATACGATAATATTTAATTAAATATTTAATTTTTTCATTAAATTCAATCAGGGAAGTTTTTTGGCCATACTGAAAAACAAAAAAATACAAAACATAATTGAATTTTTGAACTAAATTCCGCTTATATTATTTATTATAATGAAAATATGATGAAAGTAGACACTAACATATTTTATTTACAATTTTGCACAATTGGCCATTATTCTTATATTTAATGTACACAGATAATACACACAGAGTAAGGGGAATACAAAAGAAGAATGAATTATTTATAAATATTTAAAGGAGGTGTAAATTGTGATGGTTATTTCACAATATAAATAGTATTTTTTTTTACTATTTTAATATATTTAATATTAATTTAACACTTATCTATGTATATTATGCGTGCCATTCAAATGAAACATTCTAACGTTACATTTGAGCCTTACTTTGTGCTCGCTGCTGCTTCGGATATGTCCATTCTTTATATTACAGTACAGTACGGTCAACAAGTCGTGGCCACCCTGAAGATAGTAAGTAAAGACCTAAAATCAAACACAGCTAACTTCGGAGAGGCCACGACTTGTCGATCGTACGGTATATTTACTTATGGTATTTAAAATATTTATATCGCGTTTGTGCGAATCCGTTGTGCTATATTAGCGATGAACTTATTCTATTATTCTGATTGTGTAGTTAGTAGGTCTAAGTATCTAGTTGAAATTTTCTTTCCGTATTAATTCCTTGCAATTATTAATTTGATTAAAACATATCATATAAAAACGTTGAACAGCGTAATAAATGAGAATAATAAAAGTCAGATACTTTCAAACATTTCAAAGTTATGTCAGTAATAAAATTAATAGGTAGGTAAGTGGTAACTCAATAAGTTAAATGATTTTTTATAAGCATAATATTAAAGGAAAAAATTGAGTTTACGTCATACGTGTATAGTCATCTAAAGAATTTAAAAATGAATTAGTTTTGTCATACAAAAATAGTGTAGATTTTTTTTGTATCCATTACTTATTGAATGTAGGTTAAACAGAATCATACAGAGCGTGTTATTTCGATTCTATCAGAGTTTTTGCACTAAATGAAATACGCTACAGTAAGTACGTGAAAAAGAAAATGTAAGAAGCGCTTGGGCAGTCACTGCAGGCGCGGCCAGTACTGGTCGTGCGCGGGCACGGCCAGCGGCAGCAGCAGCTCGGGCGGCGGCGACGCGGCGGGCTGGTAGGCGCCGTAGTGCGGCCGGTACGCGCCCAGCTCGTAGCGCGGGTAGCCGAACGCGCCCTTGCACAGCTCCTCGCCCTCGCACGCCTCGCCCGCGCCCGCCGCGCCCGCCACGCCGCCGTAGCCCATCGGCGTCAGCGGGCTGGGCAAGGGTTCGAAATAAGTAAGTATTTCAATTAACTAACCTGGGTATAGACCCTAAATTTAATACAGTATCTTTACTTAAAAAAATACCAATCATTTATCAGAGACAAGTTTGTGACTGTAAACGCGAGTGGTTGTGGGTAAAACTCACAAATAGTCCCCTCTCTAGAAAATAAAATATTTACTTGAATTTATATTTTCAGGTGTCGATGAAAATATAAATTCTGGTGTCGATGTAAAGCGTACCGTTGAGTTCCAACACTCAACACGCAATGCCTCCAGAATTAAGTGGAAAAATTTCTTAACACTAGATTCTCTCTGCCTACCCCGCTGTGTACAAGATACAGTGTGAAGCTGGTAAAAAAAACATTTTTTTAAGACTATAATAAACTGTAAAAACCTCATAGTCATAATTTGCACCTTATCATATACGAATATATAACATATTTATTCAAAAACATTAAAAAAGCTATGACAATATTTATGTTTTATTTTTTTACTCTGTTAAGATAAAATATAGCGTCAACTTCAGCCGTTCAACAGTATCTATAAACTAGGGTCTATCTAACTACCCTGCTGTAATACGATCGACAAGTCGTGGCCGTCCTGATGTTAGCTTCAAATTTGATTGTGAGGATCTAATAAGCAATGTGCAAAAATTCAAAATACCTAACATCAGGGCGGCCATGAAACGTCGACCGTACTGTAAGTGGGATGAATCTGAAGGGTGTGAGACTGAAAGAATCTCACCTATAGTCGACATTGATCTGTGGCTGGTAGGCGTGCTGCGCGTGCGGCGCGTGAGGCGCGTGAGGCGCGTGGGGTGCATGGGGCGCGTGAGGCACGTGAGGCGCATGAGGCACATGAGGCGCGTGGGGCGCGTGAGGCGCGGGCGCGGGCGCGTGAGGCTGGTTGTGCCCGTAGCAGTCGGGGCTGCGGCGCTGGCTGCGGATCTTCTCCTCCCGGCGCCACTTCGCGCGCCGATTCGAGAACCATACCTTAATGTCGGGTCGTGTTAACAGCGCGTTTCGCGCGTTTCGGCTACAGAGCCCTACCAATTTTTATAGTTTTATGAAGTTCAAACATATTAAAGTTTGAGGCTGCAATGCCCACTAGACGAAATGTTCAATGACTTGATGACAATGAATTTATTTAATATTTTCATTTTGTCCCTGTGGTTATGGTTCGCCATTTAACACGCAATGTCTTGAAAATTCAGCGAAAAATAGGGGTCGGGACAGCTTTCTTTATCCATTTATTGTTAAATATATAAATATATCATAGAACAATTTCATTGATTTAAAAACAACAAGGAAATAAATATTTGAAATATTAATTTATAAACAGTAAACATTTAAAGAGCAACAGATATGTCAGCTTACTTGTATCCTAGCTTCGGGCAGCCCTATCTTGGCAGCGAGCCGCTCCCTTGCGAACACGTCAGGGTAGTGAGTTCGCTCGAATTCTATAATAGGGGAAATATATAAAATTACTTTTACTGCGTAATCGCCTCATAACTTGAAGTTCTAAAATAATCAATATTTAATTATATATATATATATATATATATATATATATATATATATATATAT
>DWAN01000214.1:0-27569 GCA_018230445.1 Heliconius hewitsoni | reverse complement strand
GATCAGCAGGATGCACCACGGGCAGGTGAGGTTGACAGTTTGGAGGCACTTCGATGTTATGGCCCCCTTACATCCCTAATATAATAAAAAAATATATTTGATTTCATTACTGGAGTTTGTGTTTACGAATCTTATAGCTGCCTTTTTCGTCTATAAATTGTTTACGTATAAAAAGATTTTCCAATGGTTATCTTGATGTAAGCCTTTTATATCAAGTAACAAAATTTGTAGAATGACATTTTTATTTTCTCGCTTTGTTACAATAGCAAACAATGCCCCGAAGAAAAGTGAGGAACGGAATGTTTTAATACTAGCTTTCCTCTGTCTATGGGATACAGCGTGAACTTAAAAAAATAAACAAAAAAAAATAACAACACAAGACTGTTCTAGGTAAATGTTTAATTTTCATTGATCTATTCTAAATACATGTAGGCAACCAGCAAGCTGCCACAGATCATGTCGACAAACAATAAAATAAACAATTAATCAAATAATCTTACAAAATTACAGTGGAATCAATATCTAATATCAATCAAATACAAGGAATAAAATGAGCTTAATTGAGCAATACACAGTAGTATTGTCGTTGCCACAATTATAAACAAAATTGGAGGGATTTTTTTAGAAATAAGGAATAAAAATGATAAATATAGATTAAATGCTAACGTAATATTTAAATATTGCGTAACTTAAACTTAGGGGTCTTATTTAGGTACATTTCCACTATAACACTAATTGTAAATCTATAATAATTTGTCGGTGACAAAAATACTGTGATACGTTTGTAAAACTGTTATGACTATTGTTGAGACCTCGTGAATTGAAAATTCAAAGCTCTTGTAGTAAAATGCAAGTATTCTAACTGTGAAATAGTGTTTGAGTGAAAGACCATCTTTAGACGTCACAAACTATTTTAATTTTATTTTATAATAGTAATACTATAATAAGTTCGAAGTTTAGGGCCTCAAATATCACAAACATACAAACAAACAAGCAACGAGTTCAAACATTAACAATGCGACCCGATTGGCACATAACTGTAGGTCTCAACGAAATATTCATCGTCGATCGCACTAAATGCAATTAACCTATCCTAGTAGAAAACATACGCAATGAATAAAGCGACGGTTCCTACGTGTAAACGTAGGTGGGTGTAAACGGTCATATTAAAAGGTTTGCTGTAGAACGGAATAAGGTTCCACTTTGCTCTTAAAAAAAGTGTTAAAGTTAAATATATATTTATATATACTTTTATAACACGATGAACCATTATTTCGTTCTCCCGTAAAGCTTTTTTAATCTTGTCGTTTATACGTAGTTATCGTAGAAACGCTTAAATTGCGAGGAACGAACGATTATAATAAATGCGTCGGTCTCCATTCAACCAGTCGAATTGAACGAAGCCCATGTTTTATTCAATAGCCTAATTATGAAATTGTCTTATTAATATGAATAAATATATTTATTTATGTTGCGACGAATAGAAACATGCCTCAACATTCGGAAAAATAGAACTTTACTTATTGTCATGATGTTTGTTATATAAAAAATAATTTAAAAACGCTAATGAAAGCAGTGAATTTCAAAGACGTTTTAAAACAATTTGCCGTATTTTATTAAATACCTATATTATATTATATATTCAAACATCAACATCGATATATATATACAAGTAAGAAAGGTGTCCTAAACGAGACAATAGTTCAAAATATCACTCTCAAAGACTAAACAGTAAAAAGGATTACAGTAAATGCACGAAAAATAGTTACGTAGTCTCATGAGTTCTTGTAACAACAATATACTTTGTGAGCTAAATAACATTCGCTTGCCGATATTCCGCCATATTTTAGATTATATTTAAGATACATTTTAGTTGTGAACGTGAAATATAATTCGTACCGATAACTATAAAGAATTTTACTACTATTATTATAATATAATTTTAAAATTTAAAAGTGATTTGTAAATGTGAAGGAATATTGGCGAGCAGTCTTAAGAGTAAATACTTAAGAGAGGCAGTTGTATAGTTTACAATAAAGTAATTCCGATAAAGAAATAAATGCTCAAATATTATTTTATATGGAATAGATTAAAAATATATTTATTATGTATATGGACTATAGAGCCCTTGAAAATTTAATTATTTTAAAACATTTTCTATAAGACTTACAAACTGCCACTCCCACTCTTTAAAGATAAATATAACTGGATTACCGAATATAACATTCTATTTCATATAATAATTATAATAACTTTCAACATATTTACAAGTAACAGTAAACTTACAGGCTTTAAAATCGACCATATTTTATGAGTAATAGAGTTCAATTTATAATAGCGGGTCGATAAACATTTCTTTCTATAGACACAATAAGGCTACAAAGTCTCTAAATATACTTGATTTAATTTTATTTTTCTATAAAACGGATTATAATTCATTATTCATTTATATTAATAAAGATTTAATTCCTTTCCGCCAATAGTAAGCTCAATGGTGACGCATGGTCGAACTTACATACAAACCTTTTACTTATAAATGTATATAAAAGAAAATAATTTTATTTTATTTATATAAATTGAGTATGTAAATTTAAAATATAATTATGCTTTAAATGTAGAAATATTGCATATATTTTTTAAGCAGCGTGCGTTGTATTTATAGTAAAAACTGCTGTATAGAATTATTAGTTTAAAATTCTGATATAATTTTTATTATAAGATTAATAATACTTCAAACATAATAAAGATTCATAACATAATTAAAGTCTATCTTTTTTCTAGAATCAAAAAATATATTGAATTGTTCTTTTATACAAATATTGGTAATAAAAGTTCTCCTTTCACTTGATTTCAATATATATGTCTAATTTCTTAGTTAGTAAAAGATAACATAAATGCAAATTATTAACAAAATAATATGCGAATAAATGCAAATTATTTCTGAAATAATCAAATATAATGTATTTTTCTAATTTCAAGACTAAAGTCCAAGAATATTTCATAATTATTACAAAACAATGAAATTTAAAAAGGGCTCTTCCATCACGATTTTACAACCACAAACGTTTTTTATCATGGTAAACATTACTAGATACGCACACTGTAGATTTTTTAAAAAGTTATCATTTAATTATCTTAAGGTAACGTAAAATTCCTCAGTGTGGGCCGATACAATGAAAATAGTATTGCATAAATGTAATGCAAGTTGAAATATAAAGCGTATAAAAAGCAAAAACGCTGAAGCCGAAGAGTCCAAAAATATTTTTTTTTAACTAAATATGCCAAAATACTTCTCAGTTTATATATAATTAGTGGCATTTTTATTTATTTTTGATTTTTTAGCTATTTTAGTAACTTATTCCAACAAAAGGACAACATCTGATTCTGGTGGAAATAACTATTTATTACGAGACAGTAGAGCAGTTTACTGTTTAGGCATTTTGGGACTGAAAAGCCTTTCGCTTTTATACCCTTCAAATATAACTACAATGTTTCAACAAGTTATATTTACACGTATAACAATGTGTAGACGTTATTAAGTATTAACTTTTTAATTCGAATTTCTTATTAAGTTGCCATGTTATTAATTTAATGTTAATCTGAATTGATTTTTTTATACTTAATGTAATTTTTTAGAGAACCCAGTTTTTTTTTACTTTCGATCCATTTCAAAGTTATGTTAGATGGCGGTACTTAACGCTGTGTGTTGCGTAATTAAAGAGGCTAAATATCTATGTACATATATTGAACTATCACATTTAAACAAATAAACTTTCCAATTGTTTCACTAAAATGTTTTTAAATTAAAATAATGAATTTTGACTAGGTCTCAATAATTTGTATACATAATTATAAGCCGCACTTTAAACATCACGAAGGAATTTGAAGTAAATATATAGTAGCTACCAAAAGTTATTGCACGATTTTTTAATTATTATATTTATATTGCATATCGGAATATGTTCTTTATATCGTCTTTATATGCATCATTCATTTAGTTCAACAGTCCTTTGTTTATTATTTCGTACTTTCGACGAAACTGGTATTAATTTAAAATATTATTTTCTATTTATGTGTAAAATTATTATGGAATGCTAATTATGAAATAAAATGTTATTCTATATATTACATTAATTTTTAGAACGGGTAACACTTTAAAACATACATTTTGATATTTAACATTTTCAAATTTAATACAATGGCTATACGAAAATATGGTATTAGAAATCATTCAATATTTACATATAACAATTGCTAAGTGCTAATGAATTGATGTTATAGAAGCAAGAAGAACAAGAAGTTATTGTGTTTTTATTTTGGAGGAAGGATGATTTTATTAATTTGGGTGGGATGGAGTATGAAGGGGATGGATTTCAATAATATGTTTTTCATAATTAATAAGTAAAACATGTTTCACTTTAATATTATCTTAATGTTAAGATGAGAAATTCTTTTTCACCAGAGTCTGATAATCTTTGTTAAATTATTTTCAAGGAGTACTCATAATTATTTATAATGTCATGTTTTTTTGTCAATATAAACAGAGAGACTGAAAGAAATCAGGCTGACGAAAAAAAGGCTACAATCTATTGAGATAACATGTTTGAATGGATTAAAGAAAGAGGAGGGCGATAAGAAAATAAAAGGAAGAGGGAGGGGGACAAATAGGACATGTCTATTAACTCAAAGTCCTTTTTTGTTGTGTAAGTGTCAACGAGTCGTGGATGTCGTCGCCGTGACATAATTTTTTCTGAACTTGCAATGTTCACTTGGAAGAATACAATTAGTAAGTAACAGAAATATCTGACATCAAATCAACGCAGCCATCTACAACTAGTTTCAGGGCAGCCACGACTCTTCAATCGGCACGTGCACCCACACTGGACGCACTCAGGTGCGCACCAGTACGAGTGCACACGCACTCGATGCATTTAAAGAAACACTGTATATATACAGAACAAGGAAGGTCTAGGCTATCAGACAATCTCAGGATCTCGAGTCGCGTGTAACTTCCCTCTCGTGTCAGAAGTATATGACCTCCTCCTCGGCTGGGTGTGAGGGCGGCGCGGGGGGAGAGGGCGGCGCGTCCGGGGAGCGCACGCGGAACTTGTCCGGTAACTTGGGATATGTGTTTGTCCTGAAAGTTATGTCAAAATTGAGTTACACAGAAAGAATAAGAGAAGAAGAATAAAAATTTTGTATTTGGTTTCAAATTTATACTACACTTTATAACAAATAACTAAAGAAACAAATAAGATTAAATTTGAATTAATTATTACAGTACACATTTAACAATTTTGTGATAGCACAGTTCTAACAGTAGACTATCATAAAAAAAAACTAAATGTTTTGTGTTACATTGATGTGTTAAGGCCATCGTGCCGCAGTGGGACAACATCTGGGCGCAAACGCGATAGGTGAGTTCAATCAAGACTCAGAGGAGTGAATTAATTCCCTTTCATTGCTCTCTTTGTATAGTTGCTTAATATGGGAAGAAGTGTGAACTTATAGCTAAGTTCACACATCGACCCCATTTAACGTAAAAAGAGTAAAACTTAATAACTTCTATTTTTATAACAGAAATGAAGTAACACTTACCTAGTAGCCTTATTATTGAAATGCTGTTGCGAGGGCAGAGGCGCGGGCGAGCTGCCGGTGCGCGTGTGGTGGATTACCAGGCCCTGGGATTGCTGGAAGTGTATGGATAAGTGAATTTCGTGTTACAAGTTACATTATATTCATATAAGTATGTATACTAAACAGCAGGTTGAATGACATAGTCATTTCAAACCTGTGTGTAATTTAGTTTTATCTCATAATTTGGTAAATTTTGTTGACGAACACTATTGCTAGAGTACAGGCACTGAGAGTTCACAAGAACATTTCAATACTCGTACACATAATCTTAGAACACTCAAAGACACACAAATACTAAAGCACATCGATCAATGCCTAGTGCATACGCACTCGATGCACTCAACGACGTACCATTACCAGTGTACACGAACTCGATGCACTTAAGGTACCAGTACGAGTGCTCGAGCACTGGATGTATTCAAAGACACACCAGTACTGAAGCACAGGCACTCAGCGCACTCAAAGACACACAAGTAAAAGTAAGTAAGACTCTTTCAGGGTACTCAAGGACGCAATACGGCGTACACACTGAGTATTTGTTCTACATTTTATATGTAATTAATTATTATATAAATGTTATATGTCATAATAAGTTTACAGTTTTGGTTTATTCCAATATTATAAAAAAAGATGAATTAGTTATAATATAATTATTGCAATATAAGTAAAAAACAACCAGAAAATATTGCATTGCAGAAGCATTGTTTTTTAATATTTACACTTAATAAATAAATAAAAAAAAATGGTATATTCATTAAAACAGAAAATATAATAATAAAATATTATCAAAGAAAACATGCGTATACATCAAAAAGCTGAAAAGATAAAATGGTTGTAATAGTGTTATTATAGAAGAAAATTTTGTAAGCACAATATTTGACATATATTGATTATAACTACAGCATATTAACTGAGATAGCGTCTTTGTATTTTATTAAAATGAAATATGTAAAAATAAAAAAAAAATGATAAGAAGTTTTGTCAGTTACTTTAAATTTTTTTAATAAGCAATTATTTTCTAATAAACAAAAAATATAATATTTAATGCTTTCAAAACGATCTTAATGTTCGCATAAGCAGTGTTTTGCCATATTTAAGTTTTATTTTTTATCTATATTTATTATTAATTCTAGTAGTGAATATTAAATATTTAAACAAATTAATGAAAACCTAAAACTTACTATAAAATCAGCTTCATTTAAAAAACACCGATAATTATAAAAATAAATATGAAAACTAATACATTTAAAGCCATCTCAGTTGATAGAATAAGGCAAAAATAAACCATTTATACACAAATCTACTATCTATACACCAATTCTCTACTTACAAAATTTTGTGTTAAAATACATTTGGATACTCCGCGTCCTGCAAAACAACCATTCGATCTAGTTCAGACTTGTTCAAATAAAAAAAAAGATTGAAGATTCTAAAATTAGGTTTACAAAAAAATATTAAATAAGTCGAGATACATTAAATGTATGTATGCTTAGTCCAATTATAAATATATACAGTGCGGTCGATAAATCGTGGCTGCCTTGGCGTTTGGCTTCTTGAACTTTTGAGCATTCCGCAGTCAGGAAGAAAATAATGAAAAAGGAAAAATCTTGTGAAGTCTGCGGAGTCATCCGTAACTAAGTTCAGGGCGCCCACAACAAGTTGGCCGTACTCTAGTTTCGTTTAAATGACAAATAAAAAATAAAATTTAAAAATATTTATTTTTAAATAAAAACTGGTTTTCCTGCATGAGACATACCTTCAGTTATTCAATCACGAAGTAATAATACTATGATTTTTCAAGTAAATACATTTTCTTACTTTAAAAGGATTCCGCCTAAGATAAAACTTAAAGTTTTTAAATTAGACGATGTCTTAACACTATATTTCATCTGTGTACTCGTTTCATCTAGCGTACAATTTAATATATATATAAAAACGAAAACATTACCTCGCTAGGTGACTCGTGTAGCCTGTGATATCCGGGAGGAGGCTGCTGGGACTTCCCGCTTGCTAATTTTAGAGGCAACTGCTGTTTTACCATTTGCTGTCAACACAAATATTTAAGCATTAACGGTAATGTGTTATATAGATGTACAATTGGATTACTAGTGCAAAGGAGTGAACTATCAAGAGTGCACCTGCATGGCGGGTGCGCGCACGGTGGCGCGCGTCTCGTTGTGCGCGGACAGCAGCTGCGGCGGCGGCAGCGCCGCGCCCGACGACTCCGAGCCCGTGGAGCCGCGGTTATCTGGGCGGGGAGTTAGTTAGTACACTAGGACGCTCCGGTAACAGGACAACGTCGTCAATCCCGTATATAGCAGAATACACTGAGGTAGCTTAGTGTTAAAATACTTCAGTCCCCACGCAACGCCCAATTTTCGAGTCATTGCGTGTTGAGAAAAAAAATCTCCTGAATAATAAATGTTAGACATAACGGTCGCGTTTACAGCACAAACCGCTATATATTTTAACAAAATATTATAAAACACTCACTCCTCCATTTTGGCTCTTTCCTTCTATTCGTGTCACTTATACTAGAGTCCGGGGAAAGAGTACCAACACTCGCAATTTCCTCTTGAGATCCACCTGAAAAAAAATCAACATAATTTTTAATCAATTATATCAGCTTCACAGTGTATCCCGCACGCAGCAGTGTATCCAGCAGGCGGCCTGCCTACGTGTGTGCGGGATACGCGAAACTGATTTTTATATTTTTAATAAAATAAAATTTTGAGAACTTACATGAAAATTATGAAAGAGATAAAAAAGAAAGAGTAATCTGTAAAAGCACTAAACGAAAGTACTAATAAAAATTAACTGTGAAACGTCAGAGAGCGAAACACATGAAAAATTAACGAACAACTTCAGGGTGTATGGATCAAAATTTCCCCTCCGCGTTATCACGAACGAACGAAAATTTTTTGGCAATTAACCAAATAGTTTGTGTGCTTTTATGGACTTGGAAAGGACAGAGTTGTGAGGACGAAATTATGGGAGATACTACCCCGTTACAACGAGAGCGGACCCTTGCTGTAGGCTATAAAGCCTCTTTACAAAGATCACTCAGCCTGTTTACGACTAGGAGCTGACATGGCGTATCCTTGTTTAATACCCGATTAGATGTCAAACAAATGTCGGTTGTTCAGTTTGTATTTGGATAGCAGTCTCCAAGGAGTGTCATCACTCTGAAAGAAGGGTTTGAAAATAATGGTCTAAGCCTGAATGCGAGTAAGACAAAAGTTCTGCATTGATGAGACAGCGAAACGTCAGTACAGTTGCACGTTTGGCCGTACAATGATGAACTCAGCGTTAATTAATATACATTCATTCATGATACATGCAGTGCAGTTGTTGTTATGGGCACGCGATAACTATGTATTCAAATATATCTTATGGTACACTTATTTAAAAATACTAGTATAAAATACTAGTAAGAACAAAAGGGCTCCATTAGGTTATATAATATTTTTAAATATTACAAAATATCATACCGTGTTGTTGTAGCCGCTCCAGTCGCCGATATAATCTTTCCCGTTGTTGTTCCACATCCTTCTGTTGCTCTTCTAACTCTTGCCGTGCCGTTTGTAATTGTCTTCGTTCTATTAAATACATTTTTGTAAATACTATGTATTTTATCTTGAAGTGAAATAAAATGTCTAAGTTAAAAATAAAATGTTAAAGTTTGTTAATAATTAAAATAGAATATTTTTTGCTGTTTCTTAGAAAATATCAGGCTGATTTTAGACAGAACCTAGTGCATCGTCTACTCGTCGTGCTTTCTAGTTTGCTTTCTTTATTGTTAGTCTCACCTGTTTTTGCTCACCCATTGCACTAACTGATATCTTATGGAACTCAACGCCGTATTCACATTCCTAATCGTATTTCTAACTCATCAAGGCCAACAACATATCTAGGCGCTGCTCGTTGTGCTCTCCAGTTGTTCTTACAGTTGTTGTCCTTACAGCGATGAGCGTCGCGTATGCGTGTCGTGTACGCCGTATCCCGCATGTAGAGGCTGAGTTTCGAAAGGACCTAGGAGTTTCTTAGACCGTTCTCTCGTACGTAAGGCGAGACATTGTTTAGAACCTGGCGGTGAAACTCAACCCTCACATTCTTACATCGAAATCTCATGCGTTGAACTCCACACATGCATTCACATTCCAAATGTTTTTTCCGACTCACCATGATCAACAGCATCTCTATCGGCCGCCCGTTGCGCCTCCCAGTTGGCCCTCTCGGCGGTGAGCCTCGCTTGCGCGTGTCTCAGCTCCTCGAGTTGCGCGTCGTGTGCCCGCGTGCTGCCGCCCGTGGTTGAACACCGCCACGCGCATAACTGGGCTTCTAGACTGGGGGACGAGAGTAAGAAATATTAATGTAATGAATGTAACTTTTTGGATTTTAGTGATTGCGAGAGCAAACTGTCTATGATTTTGAGGCAATCTCATCGGAACTGAACAACCATGAGGGCGAGTTACTTACCAGTGTATGGTGGTCAGCTGCTGCCACACGATACACGCGAGGGTGTACACGGCGTGCTGCAGGCGCAGCGCCGCCGCCGCCTCCGAGCCCGCGCCCTCCGCCGCCGACGCGCGCAGTGGTACCCCTGGGGAACCTCGTGTTGTATAAGATAATGTATTGTGAAATGTGATGGCTAGAAATTGCGTCTATACTCCCTGCTGCTTATTAATAATTACCAGAACTACGCCTAACCCGTACTTAGTTTTCGCCAAAGATCTAACTGGTTTAATATTTTTTAGTCCAAATCGAAATTTCAACTGGAAGAATAAATTATAGTCATTGCCCGTTTATAGTAACTACTATTTATCAACGTATACGCTTTACGTTGATAAGTAGTGGTTACTATAGCTATCTTGTATTTTTAAATTGTCATTTCACACTTAGCACTTGCACTTCATTTGTATGTATGTATGTATTTATGTCTAAATGTATGTATGTATCAATATGTGTAGGTTTAATCTAAGTGTATGTATTGTTGCATTTATATGTTAATTTATATATTATTAATTGATAATATACTCAGTGCACCTCTTCCCATTTAACTCATTATCTCCTCTACCACAAGGTTGCCTGGAAGAGATTGCTCATTTAGCAATAAGGCCGCCTATTGTCATCATATCGGTAATTATGAACATCGTTTTATTGTAAATATTGGTGTACAATAAAGAGTATTTTACTTACTTTTACTTTACTTAGCAAACAAGTCTCGCTACATTAAAATCATTATAAAATTAGTCTAAAAAATTATGTTATACTAGCGACTCAGACGCTACTGTGTCCTTTTGACCTTATTGTTATATTATAGCCAAATTATACAAGATATTTACATAAATAGTTATGTGATATTCTGATGATTCTAAAGTTCTATCTAAAATTCTTCTTGCGTGAAAGTTGAACAAACGTCTATCCTCACAAACGTACCTCTATGCTGGTCGGCATCAAACCCCGCGAAGGTGTCAGCCCGTCGGGGGAGCGCGGGGCTCTGGTAGTGCGCGGAGTGGCGCTCCCCCGCCGAGCTGGTGCTGCGCCCCAACGCGCCGCCGCCCGCGAACTGCGACCAACCCGCGCTGGACGCTTCTAGGGCATCCTGGGGCAAATTATTAACAAATATAATAATAAATCTATGAAAAGCATACATGAGGCAGTCGACTCACTATAAACACGACAGTTGAGATTTGATTCCCAGTCGAGGGAATGAACTATTTTTATTTTCTCGCTCTGGATGAGTTAGCGCGGCGCTGAGCTCCCACGCATAACACGCAATATCATAAAAATTGAATATAAAGTAAGAAGCGGAATGACTTGACCTTGTCGACAGTGTGAACCGAAAAAAATATATTAAACTTACTTTAACAACCCTGCAGACCTCCTGCCATAAGGCGTGCGTGTCGGGCGATGGCGCCGCTAACCTCACGTAGTCGGGAAACGCCAACCCGCCTGGAAACGCAGATGATATGCCTGTAATCCAAAAAACATTCATTCAATTATGTGGCCATGACACATCGCCCGTACTATAATTTCGGAGCAGGCGATAATAACTAGATAAGTCGACTTGCATACACATTTTTTAAAAATCAAAATTAGCATATTAGTTAAATAAAAACTTAAAACTATTTTTCTTTTGTTTTCATTCGTTTAAGAAAAAATATATAGAGGCTGGCTCTAAATTTATTTCTTTAATAGACATACAGCTAAAAAAATATAATACTAACCTGTATTAGGCACATCAAGTGTAGATGTTCCAGTGTGTCCCACCATTTTCATGTGTAATACCATTTTCTCTTCTAGCAGTTGGGCGTGCTCTCTGTCCTTTGCTCTTAAAGCCTCTACAAATAAATAAATTACAAAGTTATTACAAATATAATTAAAAGTTATATAATTTGTAATTTTTTAAATTGTTCTTCTGTTTCCATCTGAATTACCGAGGCATGTTTAATATCGGAATTTAATGCCGCACTTTATCTAAGCAAGTAGATGAAAACAAATCATTACCCTATGGGAAATCAAGCTCACTCCTGTTTACAGTAACACGCCGCCCGCGATGATTTGATATTTCTAAATAAAGTATATATACAACAAAAAATATAGATAGATTGAATTACAATTGAATTTTGAAGAGTGACATTAAAAACAGAAAAAAATGTATTATATTAAAATCATGCAACAGATTTTTTTTTACTTAAATAAAATATCAATTAAGACAAAATTTTATAATACTTAAATCTAGAGACAATTGAAGTTTATAATCAGCTTCACGCTTTTTCCTGCACAGAAAGATAGGCAGAAGAACCTATTGTTAAGACACTTTGTTCCCCATACACCAAGTAATTCCCGAAATATTGCAGGTTGAATGGTGAGACTCAACATATTATTAATAATTTCTCTGAGTGGGGACAAAATCAAAGTGAAAATCAATCAATCGTGTTTCAAGTCAGACGCTGACCCACTGCGACACGACGAATATTTGTAAAAATGGAGAGAATTAGCTTTTAGATCGAAAAAAGAATAAAAAATGGATAAGAACATGATTAAGAAATGTGACTGACTTGCAATTGTTGGAGTAAATTTAAATAACATATACAAAATGATTGGGATTGATAATTAATTTATAAACTTTAAACATATACAAAATTTAAATAACATATACAAAATGACTGGGAATTTATAAACTTTAAACAAACACATAAATTTTTATTAGAAATCAAATGTTGCATTTATCGATACAATGAACATAAAACACACATGCATTCATGCAAAAATGTTTTTTTGTTTAAATTTTTAATGTTTTGAATCACCTTCTATATGCCACCATGGAGTTTCATCTGAGATAAAACATAAAAAAACCTTAAAAATTTTAAATATTTAATTGTTTTATATACATATTAATTACTTTATCACCCAAATGAAGATTGAAAAAATCCAATTAAAAAACTTACTTTGCTTTTTCACCATTATTATAACAATTTATTTTGCACATATGTATATATCTATCAATCAAGCAAAAACAATCGATATAAAAAACACTACAGTTTTCATTTTACAGATTTTTTCCCTTTTACTTAAAAATTATCACATAACTGTTGCATATATCTATTTAAAATATCTGAATACAATATTTTCGTAGCATTTACCTGTTCTTGTCAAAAAGACAAGATAACGAGGAAATTAAAACCTCAATTGTAAATTTTAGATGTTTATAGTCCAAATAATAATACTATAAGCCCACTTCCAGGTTAAAGATCCTTATACATATTTTTTTTTAGTTAACTAAATACATTTAACTAAAAAAATATCTCTTTATCTTTATTTTTATTTCTTATTTATAAAAAGCAGTAAGCAATACATAATAAAATATATACATACCGGTAATCAGTCTTATATTCTCATGCCTCGCCTCTAATTGCTTTTGCCTTTCTTCAGCTGAGGTTGCTGTAGTGCCTGCTTCAGATTCTTCTATTTCTTCTGGACAACTTTGTACTGCTCCTCTGTTTGTTATATTTGTATATGTTATCTAATTTAATTCATTTATATATATTTTCTTATTTTCACGCTATTACCCAACGCCAATGTACACTCACTCACTGACACTCAACTACTCACTTTTTGAGACAAAGTGTATTGTTGAGTGGCGAGACTCAACATCGCATTTTTCTTGTAACCAGAGCAAAAAAGTAAAAACACTCAAACATTCATTCAATCATAATTGAACCCACAACCGTCGCATTTACAATCAGACACTGGGTCGTTGCACCACGGCGGCTTTAATCAATAATGATCTAACATTTATATTTTCTTATCTTGCCTAGGTTAGGCAGAGAGAATCTAGTGTCAAGACAACAATAATAATTAATTTCACCAATCCAATCCTTTTAGGTTGAGGCGGTCCTCTACATATATGGGGTTAATAGTGCACTAAATTATTTTTTTTTTATTAAGAATAAAAAAGTCAGTTTCACAGTAAGCGTTCGTTGTAGAGTCTACAGCCAAGCAAATGTTTAAAATATTATTATTTTTCCGGTTTTAGTTGTAAAGTGCGGTATTTAGGATCGCGAACGTGAGATGTATGTTTGATTCGTAATCGGGGATATGAAATATTTAATATTTTCCTTTCCTTGCTTTTGTTACGAGGCAAAGCGCGGCGTTGAGTTCCACCACTCAATACGCAATGCCACAAAAATGGAACGACACGTGACGAACGTCGTGCCTAAACACTAAGTTCTCTCTCACCCTGCTATTTGCGGGATACAATGAGAAGCTAAAAATATATAAGAAAAACTAACCTTATAGCGTGTATCCACGCAGATATGTCCTTTGGCCTGTGGACACGCAGTTCAAACATTTCTGGCTCAGGTGGTCCATTGCATATGAGATATAAACCGCGACCCTCCGCACCTGCTTTCTCACGGACTAGAAGTTTCCACAGTGATACTACTCCTGTCTGTGAAAGGTCCAAGTTATTTATTTATGCGGCAAGCCAATTTATATTTAAAAATAAAAACCCCGGTGCATATTGGACTGCGCACAAAGGATTCCATTCCATTATATATAAAAATGGCAAAAATAAATTGTTTCCTGCACGCGAAGCCCTCTTTCATATTTATTTATGAAAGGCGGCTTCCCGTACAGGAAATATAATATATTATAATATTTTATACATCTATGAAAATGTCAATTGTCACCGGCTAATGAAATACAGAAGGTGACAGACAGCCTGCGGAATCTTAGTAAGTTTACCCTTTAGGTAAACATTTTATTGGACTAAAATAAAAAAACAAAGTTGGTATTATAAATTTGTCTCTTACAGCACAATAACAATTTTATTGTTTATTATTTTTCATATACTTAATTAAAAATT
Organism: Heliconius hewitsoni; assembly: GCA_018230445.1. Taxonomy (NCBI): domain Eukaryota; kingdom Metazoa; phylum Arthropoda; class Insecta; order Lepidoptera; family Nymphalidae; genus Heliconius; species Heliconius hewitsoni. The sequence goes on along the minus strand of DWAN01000214.1, from coordinate 12,559 downwards.
ATTAACAATTTTATAACATTATTAATAATAACTGCCGGATTTGATAAATGTGATTAATCAATTGTAATTATTAACTTAATAAATACCCAAATAAAGACCCCGAGGTTTTTTCTCAAACAGATATTTATTTAATATATCACATAATCTTACCAACGATATTGTTATTGTTTGAGATGATAAAATAAGGTTACTATTATTACTTTATAAAAATTTGAAATCAAAGATATTTCATGAATGTGAACTAAAATACTATATTGCTAGCGACAGAAACAATTATTGATCTCTTTATTACAGAATCAAGACTTAAATCATAAAAATATAATTACGAATTAAAAGACTATGAAATACTAACTTAAATTAACTAAAATGCACGTTTGAGTTTATTCATTTATAAATATATTTAGTATATTACTTACCTTATTGTCCGGCGTAAAGAATGTATATTTATTATTATTATCGTGTAAGAAGAATAGTACATCTGTGAGCACTATTACTAATAAAGTTTGCATCTTGCTCCGTCCTTGCATTAACGTTGCTACACCTTCGAATCTATTTCAAACAATACAAAATATATTAGATTTTTTTAGATTCATGGTCCACAAAGGTAAATAGATTCTTATTACTATTATGAAGTAAATTATATTAACTATTACAAAATCAATTGTTTTATTGCATTTACACAAACGATAGGTACTATTCGTTCTATTATTTACGTTTCACGCTGTGTCACGCACATAGCAGGGTACGCAAAGGAAACCTGTGAACCTAGTGTTTAGCCTCGTTACCAGAGTGAAAATATTAAATATTTCATTTCCTTGAGTGAAAATTAAGTCCACAACTTATCGAGTTTATAGTCCCACGTTTCCGCCCCTACGCCTCGATGGCGCTTATATGGAATAATTTTTTTTCAAAAATATTACAAGATGACTCAACAATTGGCTTGGCTTTTAACAATTTTGAAGTGTCAATCAACAATAAGATTAAAAAATATTTAAAAAAACGTATTTCTTACTCTTGGAACTGTTCAAGTAAAAGTTGTAACTGACACTGTCGTAGCGTGATAAGAAGTTATGGCTTAGTGGACAGAGTACTTCGACCTTTGGTTTCCAAGAGGACCAGATTCGAGTCCAGTTACGTTATCTTTTTTTATGTTTTCTATTTTTTATTTATGTATTTACAATATTATTAAAAAAAAATTTAAAACTCACTTTAAACTCCTATTGCCCTGTAAAATATCACTCTTCTTGAATTTCCGCCCTCGAAAGTTAGCAAATGACTTAGCGTCAATGCGATGGTATATTTCTAGTTTTCTATCTTCCCGCTCTTTGGCCGCCACTTGATTATCAACATCTACTAGTATTTCCTTGAAAAATAAACATATTTATACATATTTATATTTTTTATATTTAACATTAATATTACTATATTTATATAAAGCGAATATATGACTAATTCGAATAGTCCATTTTATTACGCACCTATGTGCGTTTAGAAATTTACAAGTTCTATAACTTGTAAATTTCTAAACAACTCTCTTAGTAAAAAGATGTAAAGAGCTAAATAGCTTTTGCAAATAAGTATGGATTTCTCTATCAATCTATACGCCATACAGAGTTATAATATACGACTCTCATAAGTCCAGTCTATTTCAAAGATATCTCAATTATAATATGTAAATTATTAAAAAAAACGGTTCTTTTTAAAAACTGTTTGATCGGCCTGTCCGTCCCGAGGCTAAGGCCTTAACTTCAGTGAACCGCTGCTAGTTTATTTGAAGCTAAAAAAATTAAGCACGTAATTTCTTATTTTGAATAAAAATTTTGACTTTGACAACATTTAACCTAAAATAAGTAATAATTATTTTCTACACTAACTTTAACTCCACATAAAGCTTTTTGTAACAACTCCCTCTCTGCAGCATCGTCCCCTGCTGTCTTTAATAAAGGCTCGAGTAGTAAAGGATACTTAGTTAGCCTTTGCGCTACAAATAACACACATTCTGGAACACCCTGTAATACAGAATTTTTAAATTAAATATTTGTTGTAAGGAATGAGTTATTATAAAACAAGTTAATACACAAAAAGGATATTTTATGTAATTCAAACGTCCTAATAAAATACTAATAAATCTTATCTTCTTAATATCTAGATCTTATCTTCTAAATAACTTTTCGGTCCAAATATTTTCAAGTGAAATTTTTCAATATGAATAATATGATAGATCAAAGTTAAACTACTCTCAATAATATAAATCTATTATTTAGATTTATTTTTTATGTAATATTTAAAATCTACTTATTAAGAAAAAAATGAAATAGATATATCTAATACAATCAACCCATACAATCGCTGAACAATATACAATTATCTTACAACATTTGCAAAATCTTTTTATATTTTTAAAGCGTTCCACACTCAAGAACCATAACTAATTTGTTAGAAAACGTATAAAAAATTAAATCCACTGGGATTTGAACCCACGTCTCTCCTGAAAACGACGCAAGAGTTTTCTCAAAAAATATATTCCACGGAATCTGTTTGTGAAATACAATTTTTCTTAGTGATCATAATAAAATACCTTCTTCCTTAACAGAGGGTTCTGTTGACATTTTCTTATGAACCTGGAGAGTCTCGGTTCGCGAGCGCAACAGTCCTTAAACACTTCTACTGCGTCGCGATGACGAGCACAGAATTCACCTGGCATCAAAGAAGGAACATTTGAATAGTTTGACAGGGACCGCGCGCAGTGTCGGTCGCGGCTGTCGGTCGAGCTGCTCACCGTAGGCGGCCTTGAGGCGGTGGTGGCTGGGCGGCGCGAAGGCGTCGGCCAGTATGTCGGCCACGGAGGCGACGCGCGGCGCGGCGCGCTGGCGGCCGCGCAGGCGCGCCAGCAGCGCCGCGTGCAGCGCCCACAGCTCCTCCAGGCGCGGGAACATGCGCGCCACCTGCGCCGCCGACACGCCCGCGCGCCGCGCCATGCCCTCCGCGAACATCTGCGGGCCCGCGCGTGTCAGTACACGTGTGCGTTTGTATTATGTTTATAATTTCATAACATTATAACGTTACCTTCTGCATTAACCGTATCGTGAGACAATGATGTTTCTCTGTCAAAATCAGTTCATAGATATGTTCTTGACGTTTCGTCTCTCTATCGCCAATTTGTCTGAAAATTATTTTTAAAAATTATTTTGTTAGATACGGGCGAATATGATATTTATATATATATTTTCCCATAGCATTTCTTTTGTTATAGTATACGGATAATATTGTTTAATTAAAAAATTTAAGCTAATGTAAATTACACGCGTTATTTATTTTTTATTCTTAGCTACAATTCTTTACATATTATTAAATAAAAAAACATACAGAATGAACTAATAAAACTAAACTTATAAATACACCGTTTGTTTTAAAAAAAAGAAATAGACTATTTACATGGATGGACAAAATAATCATAACTACAGTGAGTTCGACGATTCTGCTGTAACGAACTGTACGATTTTTGGTGTTTTTTTCTTCCTAGTAAACAAATTGCAAAAGTTCAGCGAGCCTATACTTCCGGATGGCCACGATTTAAGTTTCACGACTAAAATTAAACTCACTTAGCTAGTCCTTTAGGTGCTCCAGCAGCCCAAGTGTCAGGCTCAGAGGCCCCCAGTCCTAACAAAACAGCTTCATCTCCAAGCTGGTCTGGCGTTATGTATACTTCCGGCCATTCGCTACTGGCCGCGTCATCTGATGCACTAGAATTGAAATAAAACTTATTGTGTAAACAATGTACATATAATAATTAGAAACAAAAAATGATCGAAATGAATCTTACAGAAACTGTTATATTATATAGTGTTCATTCTTTTATCAAGTGTAATGTGCAACAAACTGAATGGCTATGTAAGTAATGATGAGTTATATATTTTTTTAAATACTTCATGTTTTTGTTACACAGACAATTTATATAAAAACAAAAACTATACAATAAATAAAAGAACAATAATTATTATAAACTTACTTGCTCTGATCATGTTTGTGATCAGATCCATCTTTCTCGTCGTTATAAATATGGCTCGTGCTAAAAAATATATGTTGAAATTAATAATATCATAACAATCGAATATTCATTTAATTCCTGAGAAAACAAAATAATCAAATGTATCAAAATTACTATTAAAATACATTGTTTTATATATTTCAATTCTAGCAATATTATAATATACTATTTGGAATTACTATACAAGGGCCAAGTTCAAAAACGCATTCATACGGGAATAGGAATATAATAATAGGATATACTTGAGACTGTCACAGATTTATATAATTTACCTTTAGTAAGCTGTAGATATTGAAATTAGCGTAAGCCTAAATAATAAAAAGAAGCATTGATAGAGACGCTCACATTATTATTTAATAAAAACATGCAAATTTTGATATAGAAAAAGAGTTAACCAATTCAGAAGATCCAAAAAATAAAAAACAAAATGCTGAAAAATACTTGAAACAAAATAACAATTAATAAGTATTAATTTTAACTTTATATTTTCGTCACCAATAATATAGATTTTATTTAAACATTACGCGTTTCTCTTAACTAATGTGCATTGTAACATCTATCAGATAATACTGTTTTTTGGCGGACATGTAAACAATTTCAACAGGCTACAAATCTAAAATATTTTAACAGCAATTGTGTGTTCTTTTGTGATATGATATCCAAATTACATACTGTCAATTAAAATCAATGAAACAAAACAAAAAAGTAAATTAATCATCATAAGTCGATCACGACTACAACAACAATATCGTCAAGAGAAATTTCAAACTACCTCCAAATAGACAGAAAGATACACAAGTAAGGCGTTGTGAATGAGTCGAGAACCAGCTAAAGTCTGTATGTGTGATGACGACCACGTACTGCTATGTTGTATGGTTTTTTTATAAGCACTTTCAACATAAATTTACCGTACAAATATTTTTTTATCAATATATAAAATAAAATCGGAAAATTAGGTAAAAGATTAGGTTAAAAGTACTTCTAAAATAAATTCCAACCTTCAACAAAATAAAACTAACAATAAAATAAATTGAGTAAATCTCAACCTATCAGAAACAACAAGTCGAAATGACGAAGAGAAAGAACGAGACGAGTGCGTGCGATGGGAGAATTAGAAAGAGATAATGCCATTTCAACGGATTCTTATCGCAGTTTGATTATTTATTTTCACTAAATAAAAAAAAATTACATACAAAAATTATTTAAACTTTTTAATCTATATGTGTGTTGATTAATATTCAATCTGTATCCTAAAAGCAACAGATAAAACATGAAATTGACATATGTTGCCAATCAGGCGTTCCTTTTACAAGTTTGACATTTGGATTGACAATTGAAAATGGAACCCAATGAAACCACGATGAAAATACGTCAATACAGCGATGGCGATGCGCACTTACTGCACGCCGAGCTTGGTCGCGACGCGGCGCCACGGCGAGTAGCACCCGGTCGACTGCTTCTTGCTAACATAACGAATATCAGTCACCCCGTGTTTGTCGGCACCGAGTTGTGTGCCCCGCGTGGATTGATTGAGGCGGTTTTTTATTAGTTTACAAATATAAAGGTTTGCGTAATAGATAATACGTACTGAGAATGGTTATAAATTAATGTTAAATATTACAAATTTATTTTTGCTCAGGAATTTTTTTATGTTTTTTTTGAAGACACATACATTTAAAGTTCAAGTAATTTAGACCAATTATTATGTTTGTTTATATGATAAAAATATTCATAAGCAAATGTTATATTACTAATTTCCGAACCTCAATCCATCCAATAATCCAATTTTGTTATAAGAAGACATTAGTTCCTCCAAACCAATCAAAAAAGGAAAAAAAATTGCTAAATCTAAAATACGAAAAAAAAGAGAAAACAAAACGAACGCTAAAAACCAACAAATATAACAAAAATATAATAGCAACCACGAAGCAAATATACATTAGCATTGAAGAAAGAACGTTGAGTGTAAGATATAAAAGTGGTAATAATAAACAAAAACAGTGTCTCATACTTGTGTATCTTCTTATAATCAAATGGTAAACGAGAACCAAAATTTAGGGACCCTCCTTAAATAACATATTGGAAGAACGATCCAATAATAATAATAACAACTGTAACACATTATCACGCAAATAAATTCTAAATGCATCACAGCAAAATGGCACCTTCGTCCCGAGCCATCACGATCGTTGCAATGAAAAAATAAAGCAGCAAAACATATGCCATACAGGTATAATACTTAAACATTTTACAATTTTTCACCATTATTTAAAATTGTTTATATTCTAATTTTAATTAAAAATATTATTAGTTATATTTATTTATTAAAAGTACTTACTAATTAGCGTTCTGCGATTGTCCTGATACAGAACTTCGTTTGCTGCTCTTCCCACTACTCGCACTCAAAGATTTTCCTACTGACGTCTGTAAGGAGAACTTAAAGCTTTAAAATGATAATAACAATATTTCCTTTAAATATCATTTTATAATAATATAAGTTGAGTGGATTTATTACCTTAGAAGATTTAGGTTTGTTGCACTCCACTATGTAATCTTTACATACATTTTGGTGTACTGTCAATAAACATGCTGAAAAGTAAAAAATGATCCCTAAATTTATTTATTGATCAATTAAGAAAGTAAAAAAAATCTTATAATTTAGTGATTTTTTTTCTACAGTTTCTTTAAACTACGATTGGATACTTTTATCCAATCGCGTCAGATATGTCAGTTACGTCAGTACCGTCACTTGCATCAGTTCTTCCGCAGCAGAATAAATAAAATAAATCTGCTTCACGCTGTATCCCGCATACAGCAGGGTAGGCAGAGCGAACCTAGTGTTAAGACTTCGTTCCCCACTTTCTGCCAAATTCTGGAGGCATTGCGTACTAAGTGGCAGAACGATCGTTTTGCAGGATTTGCTTAAGAAGAATAATATGGCAGTTTGTCCCAACGTGTCAGTTACATCCATTGCGTCAGTTGCAGTACTCACTGTCGCAGTAGAGCGCGGGCTGGTCGGCGACGTCGCGCGCGCACCAGTGACACTGGCCGCCCGCAGCGGCCGCCTGCCACGAGTGCGACGTCTTGCGAGATTTGTCCTGGAAAGCAAATCAATATACTTTTATATTTTGGCCTCTCACTATTGCGTGCACATTGCAGTATACATAGAAGGAACTGAATATCGTGGCCCTCCGTTTCTTATTAATCTCATTGATTAAAACATTTCCATAAAAAAAACTGTTTTAAAATATTGAAATATAAAGTTTCTTCTTCCCAGTTTTTCAGGGTAGTCGGATATCACCTGCTGTCAGTAACATTCGGTTTCATGTTAAGTGACAGAAATTAACGCAACGTAAGAAAACAATTAATATGTAATCAATCCCCCAATTTGGAATCGAATCCACAAGCATCACGTTTACAGTTAAAACAAACAAACGATAAAAATAAACAAAAAACTTACTTTCTTCTTTCTAAAGAACAGACTTCCCCGTTTCCGTCGTTTCTCAGCATGAGGATCGTACGCCACCCTAATACAAGCAAAAATGAGCTTTATCACATTGTTTCAAAGTATATTTTTGATTTTTTTACATGCAAAATAGATTGACAATAATTAATTGTAAAATCTAACAAACATCAAGCAAAGCATTGTGCAACTCATGCGCAATCGTGTTTAAAATAAAATAAAAAAATATTAAAAAAGATATTAAGACAATTTAGACTGTGATGTGGAGACACCATTAAATGTATTTAGCCTTACCTTTTTAGTCGATTTAACATTTCTTATAGCTGCTTATATAATAAATAAATACTAATATTACAATAATATTTATTAGTTTATTTTCATACGAGTACAATTTCAAATCGTCTGAGTTGTATACCTTAGAGTATTAAAGAGCATTAAATCAAAAATGCAGCCAGTATAAAACGGATGTATATTTTTTTTATATAATATAGATATTTGATTTTGACATTTTTATAATTTTTCGTTGAATAGTTATCGTCATTATAAACGCTCGAATTATTTTTGATTCCTAAAAATCCTTTGTCTTTCTCACTCTTAAATAAATCAAATAAATAGTGATGAGTATTTGTTATAATACAAACACTATATAAATTTTTACCCTCACATTTCCCATTCTCTATATTGTTTTTATAAATTTATCGACTTTTCTCTATCAAACTCACTGTTCCATAAACAAACGATGCATGTTCCTCGCCAACAGTTCAGCGTTTCCGCGCGGTTGTGGTACCGTGGTGGCGTCCTCGTCGCTCTCCGTCTCGCTCGCACCGCCACCTGACGCGCTGGTGCCGAGCGAGATGGGCATATGCGAATATTTTATGTTTAGACCATATTTAAATGCAATTTTTTTAGCTTCACGCTGTACATGGAAAAGTAGGTAGAAGCAACCTAGTATTACCCTCTATTCCCCACGTACCACCTGAGTATTAAATGAATGTGGAAAAACGTAAGTATTGGTGCCGGTAACAGAATTAACAGTGCCTTTGCTACATGGATGAGACGGCGTCATGTTGGTACCGAATATGTCATACAGTAGAGAAATGTGGGTACAAAAGAAAAATGAAAGAGACAAATTTTGTGGAGATGTGATTATGTAATATGCGGAATCAACTTCGACCCAATCCACAATTAAGAAATACACAGAATGGCGGACATTAGCGAGGATGATACAGTGAGAATCAAGAACGTTCTCAAGTGGTTTGGGCCCGTCGTGAGAATGAGTAATGAAAGAAGATAAAAAAAATTAATGAAGGAAGAGTGAGGAGTGAGGGAGGCATGGGAAGTCCTCAGTTGCAGTTATAAACTCAACCCAGCATCTATGTTACTGGAAGAAGATCACGTAAAGCATGACTCCTCGCCATGAGAAGCCCTCGCCATTTACACATGTGCAGACTAATGACAGTGGACAAGGCGAGAGAGGTATACAGAGATAGAGATCGTAGCGTCTAGCGTCCTCACTGGTTACCAACCAGAGGTAAAGCGTGAAACTAAAAAAATTGCATGCTGAGTGGCGGAACTCAACACCCAACTGAACCCAATCCCTTGGGTAATTGATAATTTGTAAACCGTATTTTAGTGTGCTGTGATGATTTCTCAAAATTAATTATTTTTCATTCTAAAAGTAAAAAGTAATCCTACCATACACAACATATATGAACATAACAAATAAATGCCAGTTTTTGTATATAACTGGTAAATAAGTGCCTTTAAATGGCTAAGCAAAGTGCAAAACAATAACATTGACTTCAGGACATGCACTCTGCTCAAACAACAAAACCATGCGTCATAATAATAAAATTCTATTATTAAAAAATATTTATATTAGTTAAAAAAAAAATATTCTCAATTTACTAATAAAATAAAATTGATATTATGATATCAAATTATGACACTAATACTTACTTCAGTAATTATTTGATAATATTATTACTTATGTATTAGTAATAATTATATCTTTAATTTTTTTTATAACTCTTAAAAGAACAAAAGATATTATTAAATATCTATATTTTTATCTATAAGTTCCAAACTCAATTCCATTATAGAGTATTCTGTGAATGTAGTTAATTTATGCCCTCAAATTAATGTTACAATTATTTAATTAAATTATATCATATAACTACTTTTTTACAAATATACTATTATATTCTTATTGTCTTTCTATAATTGTAAGTATTTAAATTGAAACAATCAATCAAGAGATACAATCCAAATAAATCTCTTTCCAAATATCACTCCTACTTCTCACAACTTTAGTACCTTGCATCAAACTTTAGGTAACTTCCAAATCTTTCAAAAATGGATTGGGGCTAATATTTTATATTAGACATTTAGAATTGCTTAAGGTCTCATAACTTAGAAAACTTAAAAGGCTTAGAAGATTTAGATGAACTCACGCATTAGGTGCAGGCGTAGGTTGTGGTGGATGTACCGCAGCGACTATACTGGGCGTTGATACCGATTTTTGTAATGGAAGCCGCGGTGTTAAGCGCGTTGATGGTGGATCTCCAGCTGCGGCTCTTAGAGCTGCTGTTACTTTCTCGAATTCTTTCTGTTTTGTATGTAAATTAGAAAAAGAAGAGAAAACATTCATTAAAAAAATATTATTTGAATTAGGTTAATTTAAGTTTCTCTTACTTGGTATAAGTCAGATTTTGTAAAAATAGAAAGAGCGTAAGTAAGAGATTACACGATTCGTTATTTAGTTATAACTAAATAACGAATCGCTCTTTCAAATTTTTTATAAAACACCTTACCAAAAGTGAATAAGTAAAGGAAATTATTTAGAAACATAAAAATAAGTATTGCTTTATTGGCTATGTCCAGTATAATAAAAAAATATTTGTATGCTAACATTTAAAAAGCTTCGTTCTGAATTTCCAAACGAAATAAATTTGGTATACTAAAAAATTTGTCCACACACGAACTGGCTGAATTTTTTTAAGCTTCACGCTGTATCCCGCATAGCAGGGTCGGCAGACAGAACCTGGGAACCCCGTGTTAAGTAAGACCGTTCCTATTAAAAAAACTTCCAAAAATCACCAATCATATATTATCTTCTAAATCTTTTCCTTTCCATAATGAGATAAGAATACTTAAAAAATAAAAAAATATGAAACTCACAGCTAAATCATTGTCATTCAACGAATGTGTTGAATGTCGAACTGGTCGTGGTACTTCGCTCTCCGACTCCATGGACGAGAGTGACGCACTATGCCCGTTGAGGGTACTAGAAAAGATTTAAAAACAGATTTATCTTCACGCTGTTGTCTCGCAATATAGCAGTGTTGGCAAAGGGAACCTAGTGTTAAGACACCCTGTTCTCCACGCATCTTCCAATTTTCGTGACCATGGATGCAATGGCAGAACACAACTTACCCCCCGAGTGAGAAATAAATATACAAAAAAGTATGAAATCAATCAAACCAGTAATACCTGAGATTAGTGCGCTGTCAAACATATAGCATTAATATAGAAATTATTATTATAAAATTATAGATCTCACATACAAATATAATATTAAATACCTTCTTTGTCTCTGTGCATCATGTAGCCGAGCACAAGGTTCCAAAGCTGCCCAAGAACTCCTCCTTCCACCTTCATCACGTCTCTCCCACATACCCCACTGGCGGGATTCACCTAAAATATTATTATTAATCTTAGTTCAAATTTATTTGTAGGTTTTTTTCATTGCAATCCCCACTATCGGCATTTTCCAGACATTCCATTTTGAGTAGCGGAACTCGAAAACAATCAAAACCTGCCAGTATACTAATACCAGTATTATATTACCTTAAATATAAATAATATATATAAGAAATACACACTTCATAAAAAATAAATGAAAAGGACTAAATGCTAAAATAAACCAAACATACCACTGCCTTTTCTACTCTGAGGATAAAAGTCCAAATGTGTCGGTGACGAGCACTCGGGCTCGACGACACCATCCTTGCAAAGTGACGGACAAGACGTACTTAGTCGACTTGTGCCTGTTGCCTGTAATTAAAAAAAATATAGTAGAATAACATCACAAAATTATATATTTGTGTCACATTGAGGCCGCCGACGCCGCTGTGGCCCTTGGGCACAAGGAAATGAAATTAACAGAGAACAGTTTATTATACGATGAAGATTAATCAATTAAAAACAAAGGAAGTACTACTTATAAGACTGAAGAAAATGCAGAAAAAAAAGGTGTAATTAAATAAGCCACCACCTATAAAAATTTACAAAACAAACTATATACAGTAAAACGACATAAACATAAAGTGTTAGTATAATCTACACGTAGGTAAGTTCAAAACTTTATTTAATTATGTCTAATATATTTACAAAAGAATGTACAAAGAGGACTAAACACAAGTTTACACACATTGAACATTAAGAGGACGAAGAACTTTATGGATGAATTAATTTAGGACAAGAGTAAAACGGAACGGAGGTGTTTTAATGGGAACGTAGTGTCTTCACACTAGTTTCCCAGGTTTTCTCTTTTTACCCTGCAATGTGAGGAGTAAGTATACCTGCTGTACAGCGTAAAGCCAAAAAAAAATAATGGAAAATTTTAAAATGTCTATCATAATTTTATGTAAATTTTTAATCACATAAATTAGTTTTTTTATTTGAAAAAAAAAAACGAATTTATGTGATTATTATTTTATTTTTGGTTTATTTACTTAATCTACTATCTACTGTTTTTCTCCATATAAAATAAACAATCTCTATTAATACATTATATGAATTATTACCATTAACGGCAACGGCGCCGCCCGCATACGCTGCACGGCCGCGTGCAGTCGTCTCAGCTGTTGAAGACTGTCATCAAGAACACCAGGGCTGTGTGGCGTTACACTTATCGTCGGCACCTAGTAAAGGTAAATTAACTTTATTAACATTTATTTAAATAATAACGCGTATATATTCTGTTGCCGTGAACTTGTTGGATCTCTCCTCGTCTACTGCTGTCCTCTACTATCAATATATATATA
>DWAN01000213.1:0-27602 GCA_018230445.1 Heliconius hewitsoni | reverse complement strand
ATGCCTCTAGAATTCGGCAGAAAGTGGGGAACGGAGTGTCTTAACACTAGGTTCCTTCTGCCTGCCTTGCTGTGTGCGGGATATAGCGTGAAGGTGATTTGATTTAAATATATTTTTAAATACACATACATAGTATATAAAATACAGTAGTAGTCAGCAAATTTTTTTATAGCCTTTCGTTTCATTTCTTATTATTATTGCCGGATTATAGGGTGACATTTTCTTTTTCTTAACGCCGACAAATAAATTCAAATTCTCCTATAAAAAAACAAGATGAACTTTTTTTCATGCCCTTATACATTCAATATTTAAAAGAGCCGTTTTGGTTCAACACCACTTGGACAATATTTCAAACTAAAACACGTGCTAATCAAATATTCCATTTTAATTCACCTTAAAGTCATTTTTTATATCTAAAGGTAATTTTTTTATTCTTTGTAAATTAAAAACATAGGTATCATACTCTATACAAACCCTAAGGATTAATGTATTCATATTTCGATATACAAATAAAGAATATAAATATATATATTTATTTATAACGCTCTCAACATCAAGCTTCTTATCGAAACCAACATTTCTTTTTTTAGATCTTGATTTGTGAAATTGGCAAGGAAAACACGTTTTGATATTAATTCCTTTAATGATATTTACTTGATTTATTTAATACTCTTTTAGAATAATGTTAAGGTAGATTTTTAAAATTTTGTATGGTTTTAAATTTTAATAACGTAATATGACATATATATGACTAGGTTCCTAGGTTCCCCCTGCTGTGTGCGGGATACAATAAAAAGCTAAATAAAATAGTAGTGCAATAAAAATCATCGCTTCGTAATGGATAAATAATATTCATAGTCGTAGTAGTAGGAAACGCATCAAATATCTTAATTATAAACGTTAAGCGAGATAAGGTTTTTTTTTAAACTTTGTAGTCCTCCCCCTTCTTTACGGCACTCCCAAATAGTCAGATTAGTGGAATATACATGATTTAGCATGTAAAATTTCAGATGATTCATTTCTTTTTATTAATCTGATCCTTTATCCTAGACATCCTTTATCTATTCTATCCTATATACCCTACCAAGTACAAGGAATCCCCCTGTATATTAATCTGCCGCGCTTTAGTAAATCCGAAGTCCCTGCTTCAGCTCCCCTACCATTATGATATTAGTAGGATTCAACAATTACAAAATAATGTACAACGATGCATGGCTCATACAAAAAAATACCGAAATCATAATGAATCTCGATAATTTTGTTTATGTGTGAATATAATTAATTGACCTAGAAAAAAAAATAACATGCTTGTATCAAATAAGCCTCACATGAGATGATAATGAAATCTTATAAAGTTACAAAGAATTATGTCATACGACGCGAATGGGGATCGATATAATCTGACCCCTGCCCCACTACCACACATTGAGGTCACAGTTTTATTCTCAATTATATTATGACGCGGGTTATTTTCTCTATTTACGTATAGCGCGTCGTTGTCTACGGATCTTAGGCCCGTAAGGTCGGCGGAAAGCGGGGAACCAAGTGTCTTATTTATAAGTTCTCTCTGCCTATCCGCAGAGCGTCGTTTTAGGTCAATTTCTGACAAAAACTCAAAATCATGGTTTTTTTGATTAAGTCACTATAATTTTAAATGTTCGATATATACAATCGATCTCAAGCTATAACTATGTATTTCAAGATAGATCTCAGACTTGAGAGGGATATATAAATACGGGGTTTGTCTAGTGAAGCAAATGGGCAAGTGTAACGTAAACTGTTTATATTTATAATAGACAAAGATAAAATAAATGTTTGTCGCGTAAATAATATAACTTAACTTATGTAATAGCAATATTTGTAAATATTGTTATATTTACAGATTAATAAATATGATACAAATTACAACAGAATATAAGAGAAAATGTGTTAGAATAATATTTCATCGTCCTGGTGACGAGGCAAAGTGTGGCGTTGAGTTCCGCCACTCAAATCGCAACCCCTTCAGAATTCGACGAAAAGTGAGCGATGGAAGTGTCTTAATGGGAACGGAGAATGATAACACAAGATTCTCAAGTTACCTCTGTCTGCCCTCCTACATTTATTCGAGATACGGTATGAAGCCAAGAAAAAAATTAAATATTTTTTACTCCTAACGAAAAAGTTATAATTTAAATTGGTTAGAAATGAATTAGCATGCAAAAAAAATGCGCAGACTCATCATCTTTAATAACTGCAGCGTATAATAAGAGACCTCCCAAATCAATGTGTTAATTTTCAAAGTAAATCTTGATGCCGCCATGGTGCAGGGCACAATGGTTTGATTGTAACGCGACGGTTGTGGATTCGATCCCCACACGATTTATTATTTCTTAATATGTTCATTTCTCTGCTATGGCACCGACGCAAAAGCCCAGTGTTGCGTTTCGCCACTCAACACGCAATGCCTCGGAAAAATTCGGCGGGAAGTGGGGAACGGAGCGTCTTATCACTAGGTTCCCGCTGCCCACCCTGCTGTATGCGAGTCACAGTGTGAAGCTGAAAAAATTTTGCTTTTTTTAAAAGTAAACCTATCAGGCAACGTCACATGTGCGTGATATAATGACATTTCCCGATGACGTGGGTTCAAATCCAATTCCCATGTTGTAGCCATACAAGTCTCAGGTGATATAAGCGATACGAAACCTTATTGCGTAGGTGATTACGATTGTAAGGTCAAAGTGGTATATCGACGGTTTAATCTGCGTTTATAAATAAATTTCCAATTATAATATACTTTGTTTATTATTATTTTTAAATGGGTGTTATTATTAGTCACTGTCAAATAAAGAATCAAATTGTTTTAAATTACGTAGTTCGTGATTACAATTACACATCACTATATAATAAGACATCACTATTAACATATAATATAGACAGAATCAATAAAAGAAATATTTTGCCTTATACAAAAATAACTCGGCTATGTTTATAATCGTTTTCAGTGAAAATGTGTCTGAATGCACACGCGAGAGTGTGGGTGCAGTTTTTACGCGAGAGAATATTTATATTGATATATTTAGGGGTTTAAGCCCCCCATTTAGTGCGTTGAGATAACAATATCAATACGCAAGGATTTTAATTTTTTTTACATGTGCAAAATAGAAAGTAAATATAATTGATGGCAGTCGTAGCGCAGCGGCACAAGCGTGTGACTGTAAACGCGACAGGTTGTGGGTTCGATTTCGATTAAGGAAATAAAATATTTAATATTTACATTTCTTCGCTCTGGTGTTGAAGCAAAAGCGCGTTGATATTCGCCACGAAACACGCAACGCCTCCAAAATTCGGCGGAAAGTAGAAGAATGGTTTCTTAACACTAGGCTACCACTGCTTACCCTACTACATGCGGGATACAGCGTGAAGCTGAGGAAAAAATTATAGAGGGATTACTCTCTGTTCTTATTATATAAATTTCATAAATACATTAGCATAGCAAAGATAGACTTCATCGACTGCGAATGACTTCTATCTCAATTAAAAGAAAGCGTGTAAGAATTTCAGTGCATTTAATTACTTTGCTAACGATTATGTCCAAAAGTTTATCGAACTCGGAAATGAAATAGTCAAATGGTTAGTGACTCACGAATACATACCTACCAATATAAAATAAGGCAAATTAATATATTACTCCAACAATTTATAGCTTTGATTCCTATCATATTTTATTCCTATTATTATCATATTCAAACGTTAGTTCAATAATTTCTAGCTTCGACTAATATAATATTCTTCTATGTATCCTTTCACAAAAAGCTATATAGAAATGATCCATACGTTGACGTTACGTCGCACTCACGCTTTTACTTTATGCGATTATAAATAAATAAGTACAATAAAAAATGGCCAAATAAGGTAATAATATGCTTCAATGAAAGTTACATTTAAAAGTCATATTGAATTAAATTTTCGATTTTTATTAAGTCTATAGCTTTCTAAATGCTCAAGGTCTTTGCAAGTTTTTAAATAAAAATTCCATATATTATTGAAATTGCGAACTAATTTTAATGAATCCATTCAATAACTTGCTTTGTATTAAATTTTTTATTTTTATTTAGCGTCACAGCAGGTTAGGCAGAAGGAACCTATTGTTAAGAATTCTGGAGGCATTGCGTGTTGAGTGGCGGAGCTCAACGCCGCGCTTTGCCTCGGCACCAGAGCCATAAAAATGGAAGTATTAAATATTTAATTTCCTCGAGTGAGAATGGAACCCACAACCTGTCACGTTTTGCGCCCTTGCGCCACGACTGGCCTCTCTTGTATTAAGATAACCTTAAGTATCTTAGTAGAGTAAAGACGCAAAAACAAATTGCTAAATCAATTGACTCCAAACTCGGCTAAGGTTGTTTTGTAAACCTCAGAATAAGAAAAAATAACAGTAATGGCATCAAAGAATATTGTTATGTCATTTGAAATAATACGATTGAAATAAATATTTGTAATTTTTTAGTGAAAATTGATTGATTATATTATATTATGTTTTTTTTTCTTTGTCGCGCGCTTTGTCTTGAACTAGTGGTAAAATGAAAGAAAAAACAAATTCGTTTTTTCGAGTGGGGATCGAAGCCACCACCAATAACGTTCACAGTCATGGCCTTAATAAAACATTTATCCAATGGAAAAATATTTTACACTTAATACAAGAACTAACTTAAATAAAGTTCATTCAATTACAACTTTCTATTTTTTTTTAATTTACCGTTTAAAAACCATTAGCCATTGTTCAATTAACCGAACGAACGAATGAACGTACGCAAGATATCAAGAAATTTTAAATCGAGTAACAAACGGGTGTCGACAAGTGGTTCACACTCCCAGCTTATAATAGCCATGCATTTCGTACGACGATTTCATTTGAAACACCTGCGCTCAGTTCGTTATATATCCTCAATTGTATAGTACGGCCAACAGGTCGTGGCTGCTCTAAAGTTAACTGCTGATGGCTGCGCAGATTTAGTTTTAGTTTTTCTTACTTTTTTTTTCAGAGTTCAAAAAACCTAACTACAAGGCGGCCACGACTTGTTGACCGTACTATACTGTGCAGCTTAGGTTTTGTAATTATTTAAACGACCATGTAGAGTGAAGGTCTTAGATTTTGATTATCAATGTGCGTTTGTTAATTTTAATAAGTTTACTATTTAGGTTGTAATGATTATGTAAGGTTCACGGTACACCGTGAACACAGTACGGAACGCATAGAGAAACTAGTGTTAAAACGCGCTTACACTAGGGCGAAGAAATCAATAAATTTAATGTTTCATTTCCTGGACTGGGAATAGAACCCTCAACCTGTCACGTTCACAGTTAAATACTTTTTCCCATGCTCCACTCGTTCGTCGTTTTATTTAATAAAATATTTTTTTAGTAAGGGCTGTAGCGGTGTAATTTATCAAATATCCATTTAATAATACTTGAAGGTCCACGACAGGCAAATATTTTCATTTAATATGTAGTTTTTTTTGTAGACGAAGTGTGGCAATACGATTCTAAACGGACGGAAAATGGAGATTACAGTGATATGGTACAATATAATATACAGATATAAGAATACATCATTATCATCAACTTCACGCTGTATCCCTCACACAGCAGGGTAGGCAGAAAGAACCATGTATTAAAACACTCCGTCCGCCTTTCGTCTTTGGTCCGTCCGTCCAACTTTCAGTTGTAAGGTCAGAAAGGAGTAGAAGTTACATTTTATATTGTAACAGATTTTTTCTATACGTATTTGTTAGGTCGAAGCCCCAGAGTCTCTTAAATGTAGTCAGCCTTATACATATATCTTGTAAATACCACCCCAGAGGATATATAAGTAAACGTTCACCTTCATTTTTATAGTAAACTATCGACATTGACGCGCCTCGAGTACGAGAAAGATAGAAGAAACGTTTATATTATAAAGTTAGATTGTTTTTTTTAGCATTAGTATGGACATTAGCATCTCAGCGAGATGTCGATGTCGATTCGTCAGTTTCCGCAGCCGATCTTTTTGTAGCGGAAGTCGGCAAAAAGATCGAATGGGCCCAATCATAAGGACGCCCGAAGACGAAGTGATTAAGTATCGCGTTGTTTTTTTTTATATACCATTTTTTTACGTCAATCTCACGCGTGTGTTAAATAAATACAGTCTTATATATCTTGTAAATACTACCCTTGACTAAGGGTTCACCGGTTTACGAATAAAGTTTCAGATAGTTATCTAACAATTAATGTTATCTCACAGATGAAAATACAAAATAACTGTTTCTTATATTTTCGATAATAATTATCTCATTAATGAACGATAATAGTAGGTAGCAATTAATACGATTTGATACATTTTTAAATTACAAATAAGTATGTAAAAATTAAATGCATGTTTCAAATGTGTATCTATAAGATACTGCTATTCGAGACCTGTGAAAACAAAAATTATAGCTTGTCTGGCAGATACCGCTGTC
This sequence comes from Heliconius hewitsoni, assembly GCA_018230445.1. Lineage (NCBI taxonomy): Eukaryota > Metazoa > Arthropoda > Insecta > Lepidoptera > Nymphalidae > Heliconius > Heliconius hewitsoni. The sequence goes on along the minus strand of DWAN01000213.1, from coordinate 21,123 downwards.
CGGGATGTCAGTGTCACCACTGGCGGATAAAGTCCCTAAATGTAGTAAATATTCATCATCAATTGTATAAATAATTATTGTCATCTACTCCTTAGAGTATGAGGATATAAAAAAAATCATTGTAAAAATAGATTGTTATTTCAAACATTAGTATGGACATTAGCATCTCACCGAGCCTCAATTCGCCGAAGTTTCCGCAGCCGATCTTTTTGCCGACGCGGAAATTGGGCCCCACCATAAGGACGCCCGAGGACGACGTGACGGAGTGTCGCGACGTGTGCATCGCGCTGCTTCCGCCAACGCCACGCCCACCCACCGCGCCAGTCGCGCTGCAAGTATGCAATCACCCTTATAACATTCGATTACATAGCAAAAGCATATAGAGCATATAGAGCTATCTGTCACAGGTGAAAAATTAGTGCATAGCATGTTACTTTCTTGTGCGTAACACACCGACCGATGTACGAAACAAAAATTTTGGCCAAGCCTCGGCTCCAATGACTTAAGTGTAAAGGAAAAACATTGTCAACGAGGTCGGTTAAATATTTTAGTTACATTTTTTTCCTTTAGTATTGTGAAAGAAAATAAAAACACAAAATTTCCATACCCATAGGCCATTAGTCTTCCACAGCCCACCATTGAGACATTTAATTTCTGAACAATAAATTCATATGATCATTATTATACACATTGAATTTAGAGAATACACAACATTAGAATGGTCGCCAAAAATATGTTATGCATATAATTTAGTAAAAACCCCTCTATTATATTAGCGCTAAGGTCCTAAATTAAAGCTGGTGTTAATATCATCTAATTTTAAACTTGACAATGAATTTCATAGTACTATAAACAAAAACAAACAAAAGAACAGTTGACCATAAACAAAGTTGTTCTAATAATTGTTGTTACAACTTAAGTATGCAATGCATATTTGAATATTATTAATACATACATTCAAAGTTAAACACCTAAAGTTATTTAATAGTACTACATTTCTTACAAAAATGCAGCTAAATAACTATTTTTTATTGACATAAGAATATAATATGTTTATGCTCCCTATACTTTTGAATATTCAACAATAATCCTGTATTCTGCATGCAGGGTATACAAAGAGAACCTAGCGTTAACATACTCTGTTCTCCACACACTATACAATTGTGGAAATAAAAATACATCATTCTGTCAAATGGGAATCGAACCCACATTAGATTCAGATGATGTGCCACAAGGGCCTTTTGACATTACATATCAGTATGTATATATTTGTATGTATGCTGAATGTTGCTATCGAGTCTAATGACACATGATTGGGCAGGGCAAGTTCACTGACATCCATTGGTTCAAGGTTAGGTCTGTAGAGCAAATGTGTAAAAGAGAGAATATCTCAATCTCATAAATGTGTCAGCGTATCTGTTTGTATTTGTGTTGAGTAAAGTTACAATATTATTTGCTGTAAATAAATATGTATTAAATAATTATTAATAAATATATATAACTGGACAATATATAAAAGTATTCATAATATATTTGTAAAGATATAAGTAAAATAACAACAAAAATTGAATAATTTAACAATCCAAATTCAAATCGAATTTTATGTTTTAAGTGAATATCCAAATTTATTACAATTGTTACTCTCTTAGTTAATTTTATTTGAACTCAATAAAATTGTGAAAATAGGCTAATTTTCTACTTTACACTCAATATTTCATTGAATAAAAGTATTTTTAATACAATGCCATTATTTCATCTTTAACTGTAAATGATAATTTATGTGTTTTAATCACTTAAAAAGCAATCTACAAAGGGCAGTAACATTAATTATTTTATATGTCATTAGTAATTACTGCTACTTAAATGAAGTTTTTACATGTATAAAATATAACTTCATTCTAATTCTAACAATTTCACCAGTGTGTCACTAAAAATCTCTATTGGTCTATTATTAATCCTCTAACAACTACCTCAAGTTAAAAATAATGCTTTCAATATAGCTAAATGACATTATAAACAGTTTAGCTATATAATGTAGCTAAACTGTTTATAATACAGTATTACAAGTAGACCATTTTAGTATTTAGTCAGATATCTTGCATATGAATTGGGCAGTGTATTTACTAAATAATATATACTTATTAAATTTTATTATATTGTTAATAATATAATTAACAATTGATATTTAAATTAAATAATTATGTTTAACATTAATATAATTACATTGTTGTAAGATATAAAAAATGTAATGACAATTGAATTTGTTTAATAAAAATAAAACAAAAATAAAGCAATTAAAAAAAATAATAAAAAAAAAAAACAACTGCAATATTAGGAGAAAATAAACAGAATGTAATATACCATAATGAGGCAGTGTACATTGACTGCAATGAATCATACCCAACCGTTATTGGCATTGAGTATAAAAGTGAAAGTTTGCTGCACTTCCATCAGACAAACTTAAAAACAATTATCAAATGTAAAGTTATATGCTAAATATCTATTTTAATTAGGTTATCATTTTTTTTTAAGTAAATTGTGAATTATACCTAAATGAGCACAGATTATATAAAAAGTATTAAATATATATACATAACAGTTAAATAAACTGCAGTTACAATAAGGGTGTACTAAATTTTAATGCATAATTACACACATAACCTATTACATATTATCAAAACTGTTGCAGTAACATTAAAAATAATTGAGGTTACCTAAATACTTACAATTTTCTATGCATAACCAGTTTTAATATAAAGTAATATTTCCAAATTGTGACCAGAAAACATTTTCATTCTATTCACTATATCACTGTCAGATTCACTTGTCAATTTTGCTTTGACATGGCTCATGAGATTACACTGAAAACTCATAATATCAATGGAGTAAACTACTTTGAATTGTTAGCTACACTTAGGGCTGCCATTAGCTAAATTACTGGTGATGGACAAAAACTTAAGAAACTCTAAACATATGTGGTGATATTGAGGTTCTATTTCCAGGATGCTCCAGTTTTTTACAAAAAAAAATATTGTTTCATCATCATGTAATATAACTTTTTAAATCACTTAATTGTTTGCTATTGATTTAACCAAAATTTGTACTAAATTACAAAAAAAAAAACAAAACACTTAAGTAAATAAATTATATCCTAATAAAAAAATAAACTCTGTTCTACCAAAGGTAACCTGGTAACTAAATAATTATGAGGACTTTTCTATTAAGCACCAAATTTAATACAAAGTAACTATTCGATCCTGTAAATAATAAAATTAACTACATTCCTCTGACACTATGTGTCCAGGGTTTCATCTAACTTCTTCCCAATGGCTCATGGACACTTTCTAAACTAGTCCAAATTCAGCAATTTTAGAAAAATGGCAACCCTAGCTACACTCCTTAATGATTCTCTACACTAACACAAAGTGTTGAATGTAATACAATAACATATTAGTAGATAAGTTATTTCTATTAAGAGCTATTATCAAGGGTACTGTGAGATACAAGATGTTTACGTTTTGTGATTCACCATATTGGTTATACTTGACTTGGACATGTATGAATAGATTTTGTATAAATTTATTAATATTGATTTTGTATGACCTGGTCGGTTTCCAGGAGGTGCGGGTTTGAGCCGCTATGTTCAAGTTTTTATATGTTTTCTAAATAAGTAGATTTGTATAATATTGCACTATTTCCAACAGAACTATGACTTTTAATGTTTAGTTCATTGTAGGGAGTTTCAGAAGTGAGATAAAAAAAAGACAAGAATCAACTTAACTAGGAATTGTAACAGATTATTCTTGATAATTATGTAATTTATATTCAAAAATCAGTTATTGAAGTTGACACAACTTACTTTTCACTTTGTTTTATTTAAACTGAATTATTAATTTAGCTTAAACAAATTAAATATGAATATTTTTTTGTTCTAGTAGATATACTAGCATTTTACATCAAAATTCATAAAACAAATCAACTAGTGCCAATATTTTTATAGTAATAGCGATAACACATTTTACATATATACTCAAAGTGTGATAAAATAATATCTTTTTAAAGATAATCATTGTGATGTTGCCATCATCTCAATATATGTCAATAAATATTTTTATTTGTAATATTAATAATAATACCATTGTTACTTAAATATCAGCATTAAGCATAATGTAAATAAAAAAATATATTGGAAAGTAAAAGTTTACAGAAACAGAAATACAGTACATATATATCAATAAGAGCTAAGATTGTTAACAAATTTAACCCAGTGCTAGATTGGGTGTCTCATACCTAAGCAGTTTTCAAATGCAAGTTATTTAATTTTATTGTTGGCCATGGTGTCTTCTTGTTTCAGTGGCTGAAAGTGAGACTGTAAAAAGAGAGTTGCAGCCCTATGTTAGATTTATACTATTAAAGACAAATGTGTTGTATGAGTACAAAAAATACTGCAGTTGACCCCATGTCACATATTTGTAGAGACAAGGAATTAATTATTTAAATCCATTTATAGTATTTTGTTGAGTAAAGATCAACAGCTACATTAATTATTAGAAAACTTGACAAACTAACACTTTAGTTCTCAGAAAAGTTAAATAAAAAAATAGTTCAAATGGGTATTTTGAATCACTTTTAAATGTCAGAATCTATCCTGTTAGAGACTTGACTGACTTTTCCAAAAATAAAGATACAATAACAAAAAAGTCAAAAGTCCCCATTCTAAAATATATACATCAATATTTTAATTTGCATACCATGAGATTAGTTAGCATCCCATCAGTATGAAATTTATAAGAGATACTAAAAAGATTTTGATATCTTTCGTAAGCCACTTATTTAAAAAAATATGTACTGCAATATAATATTTTTAACTATATATTTAAGACAATCATATATTTTTTAATAAGTTGTATACAAAAAATTATACACTAACAACAAACCTTTAACTAAGCTGGATTGCAAATTAAGGTACATATGTTGATATATATGTAACCAGCAATTCTATCAATATGGACATCTTTCTATTTAGATTATGATGCTTTATCTTCTAATTCTGTTGATTGGATACTGATGGATTAACAATATGTCTCAAGGATCAGGATAGTATTAAAAAATACATTGAAATTTTATATATTGGATGGATATATCATGCATCAGTAATAATGAAAAACTTAGTTTATATAAACCTTCTGTTATTTTTACAACTGAAACAATAAATTTAATTAATGATAAGATTTAATAAATTTTAAATAGACCATTTTCTTAATTCGTGTTATTTTAAAATGTCTAAAATAATATGTTATTTTAAAATGTATATAATGATTACAAAGAATGTGTGAACAAAGAGTAACAAATTATTATAAGCCTTACCCACTTTAAATCATATCAAATATTTTTTATTAGCCATTAGACAACAATAGTAACATATCTCAAGCATCACAGATAAAGAGTAAACATAATAAAATACTTTTTTACTAGATTATTTAAGTATGTATATTATGAATTTATAATCTATAATATCTACCAACAAAATAGACATTTAAACAAGCCTTGATACTATATGTACTTTAAAAAGGATTATTATTTCTATTAGTGACTTATGTGTATCAAATAGATTATATTACATAATTAAACATAATGTGTAGCAACTTTCTTACATAGCCAGGATATTTAAAAATAAAATAATATAATAACCAATCATTAAAAATAATTTAGAATAAAGGTACACCTTTGTGTCAAATAATTGGAAGCTACATGTGCAATCTAAGCACTAGTGTGATTCTGTCACCATGTCATTTGAACTATTGACAAAAATAACTAACAAAACTCCATAGGTTCTCTAGTAAATTATAAGTGAAATATTCTTACGTGGAAGTTCTTTTATCGTCGCTCTGACGTTCCTTGTCCTTGTTACCCTCACGCTTATTCATAATACTTGTTATATTGTGCAGGCACTAAGCCCAACACCCTAGATCACTCTTAGTGCCCGCTGTCAATCGGGGCCACACCACGCCGCAGTCCATGTCACAGCCTCCAAACACTGCACGCCAATCTCGCCATACCACACGACACACCAGCAATCCACACGAAACACTTTAAATATATTTTAATTTTTGTTGCTTCTATAACACAATAATCACTACACTAAATAGAATTTATCTCAAAATCATTTTTGTCACACTGCAACCACAATACAGATGTTTCGGCGACTTGCGAGGTAACTGTTTAAATTATCAGAAAAAAGTAAATTAATGATAGCTATTCTATTACTAAAGTGATAATATTCGCTGATAACTTTCGATACAAATCACCCGGAAAGTAACTAGTACATTTGTGGGTCGCCGTGCCAATGTTATGTTCACTGAAGAGTAACAACAAGCTATGTAGGTGGTAATAACTTTTACTAAGACATCCATTAAATTTATACAAAGGGCGTGTTGTTTTTCAACTTAACAACTTTTATCGATGCTCAAAGGGGGAAACAATCGGAAAAACCTAACAACTGACAGCTCCTCTTCGATGTGGGAAGTCAACCCAAATAAAATTATCTGTCGGCACTAATCATATTCTAGCAAAAATAATGAGAGGATTCATTGTATTAAAGTTCACAGTACTATACACGGTTAAACAAGTAACTGAAGAAAAACACAGTATGTAAATCGTGATTAGCTTCACAACGTCGCCGAAACATCAAATGGACATTTGTCCCGATAAAAAAGTTTAGGTTTTGTAATGGCCACCAATGGTACACTTTAAGTCACTTTTATAACTGTAATTTGTGGATACAAATTTTTAGAAATTTCAATATTAAAATAATATATTTTAAAATATTACCTAAATATACACCATTTACCGATAAAATTTCATAGTTAAAAAATATTATTTCAAAGATTATTCACTGAAAATATCGCCATTCGGCGCATGCGCAAACTTGTACCAGATGGTGTTGCTACTATACAAATAAAATTCGACAATCTTTTAAATTATTTTGATGAATTATAAATATATTATAAATTATTATTTTAATAAAATTATATCAACATAAAATACGTAAGATAGCTATAATTTGATAATACTTAATAATTGTATTGTTTTATTCAATCTTAATTTGTATTCTAGCAACAGTAAGCACTAAACAGATTATAACAATTAATATAAAAAGATTTTTGGTAATGGCAATTCAAGTAATACTTCGTTCAAAATAAACAAGTCAATGTTGCAACAGTAAAAAGAAATTATATCTTATATATGAATAAGTTAGTACCTAAGACGTTTAATAATTTTTGAAGAAATAATGTGTTATACCTACAATAAAAACTTTCAAACAAGCAAGTGAGTGTTACTATATTTTAATTATGAAATGACAAATTTAATTTAGATAAAGTTTTGTTCTTTTGTCCATATTGAAACAGCTGAGGCGTGACGTGAGCTCTTGTCAAATGTTGCCAATTATTTCATAATTATTCCAAGTATGTTATTTCAGTATTTTATAATTAATTAATTATGTTAAATTTTATTTACATTTTGTTTTAACAATATATAAATTTATAATTTTGCTTATGGCTTAGTTCAAATGTGTTATTAATTATTTAAATATACTCACTTATGTATGATTAATATAAACTACAAATCACTATATTCATGTATTTATTTTATTGCGTATATGTAATTATTATATGATGTATGTGTAATGTATAATGAGACACTTTTTACTGTCTAATATTGTCCTAAATCCTAATATTATTAATTTGAAACTTTATGGGGATAAATGTTTGTTACACTTTCTCGCAAAAACGGAATGATTTGAACTCATGAGTACAATAAAATAATAACTTTACAATAATATAGTTTAGTACAATAGAATAACACATAGGTTACAACTTATGAGAAAATGTAAAAAAAAATAGTTATAACATAACAATGACTTCAAGCGCGCGAAGCCGTGTTCGTACTGCAAGTTTTTAACAATAATATACACATCTACTTAGAATTTACGCATAATAATGGAGCACTATAATACTACGTAAAAATATTTTAAAATCACCTAATATAATGAATCGTTATAGATCTACAATGAAAAATTTTTTTTCGCACTGGCTGGCAACAATGTAAGCCAAGATTATGATAAATTATTTTACCCGACTATGTAAATTACTTTATATTTGAATTGCTTATATTATTTGGCAGTAAATATACGGTGTATACTTTCTGGAAACAGTAAACTGTTACTATTCTCCTCCTCTATCTTATATTTACTGAAATATAAGATAGAGGTCATCTCAAACTACTTTTACCTTATTTATCATTGTCAGTACCATTTTAAGATATTGATGTATGTATTTTTTAAGCACTGTATTTGTACAGTAAAGTTCTCGAGAATGGTAAGTTAATTTTCACTTTATTTCACCAAGTTATCAGTGTTTTTTATATACACTGATACAGATGTAACTCGATCGACGGATCAACGATGGTCTATGAGTAGTGTAGGTATTTTAGTACCTATCCATTTCACCCTCATGTATGTTTAGCGGTTTTCAGTTAGCAAACTGTTGGGGCTGTGTTCATAGTTTTCTCTTTAATATAGCTTTCAAATGATTTTTTCATTTAATAACTGTCGTATAACATTTTATAACATTTAATAAAAGCTTTTTTTTAAACTGAATATTAACAAAATCTTTCAGGGTCTGTAAGCGAAAAAAATTTCTGATATTTTTTTTCTAGAAGTAATCTTAAAAACTACTGTTATTTGTATATATATGAAAGTTTCATAAAATGAATATATTTGAAAGTTTCATAAGGCTAGCTCAATGACAACTTGTCAAAAATAGTACTTGAATAATGATATAATAAATAATTGTTATGAGACATTATCTTTAAATCATTTTTTTTAGATATTTAATGAATTGTTTACATTTTTCACAATTCATCTATAGTCCAATCAATATTTGTAGAGTGCAGATATTTTAACATTGTAAAGCTATCCTTGCGCAGGCCGTGAATTAGCTAATGCTTCTAGGCGGTGGTCAAGGCAGAAACACGTTTACGTGGCGTGTCGTGATACTTACTGTCGTGACGGTGAGTGTGCACATTTATGTGGTGCCGGGGCGTGCTCTAGCGTTATTTCTGAATAATACTTAACGAACCTTTGCAGCATTCAAACAAACTTAGTGTTTTCTAGTAATTTTGATGAAGACTTTCAATTTCTCTTAGCAATAAACAATCTAGAGGGCAAAAAAAAGAAAAGAAGATATTGACCAGGAGAGACAAATAATCCTTGTAGAGTACAAGGACACACTTTGAATTATATACAGGGTGGAAGTGTCAGCGCTCCTTTTACGGGAACAGCATCTAGTAAAATATTTTAAACCCACACCTAAAGAAATTAATCAAGATACATCAACAGCTTAGACGTAGGATTTTTTAATTTCACGATGTTTATCCATACCTGTATTTCGTGTGTCGCAGTTATACGCATATATACTAATAACGTATACACATACTACTACAAAACTACTACCAAAGGTTAATCAACTTTGAACTTTGCCGCCCATACCTACGACTCGACTCGGAATGAGGCGTATGCGGCGGTTTCCCTTTGAAAGGTTCGTGTGTGCGTGCGTCGTTCTTGAAATGTGGCGTTTTACATTACAACAATATTTTTATTAAATATTTTGTTTGAAAAAAAATCACTTTTTCATTTTTGGAAAAAAAAATTGTATTAGGTTTTTAGTAAGTAGTTAAAACTGGTTTAATTTAAAATGGTGCTGACACTTCCACTCTGTATAGCTTTTCGTTGACATATAAGTTCAATAAAATAAATTAAAAAATGTCCGCTAGGTGTTCCCTCCATAAACCACCCGCCAGTATAGAAACGAATTTGTCTGTAAAGAGGTTGTACAAAAAATATTTTACAAGTACTTGTTTTACTGTCTTAAAAACTACTAATATTTATAAATAAATATTCAATAAGAGAGTTAGAGAAAATGTAATAATAATAATATGTAGTAATTTGGTGTTGAAGGAGTGTTAGTCAGTATGGCGCCAAGAGAATGAATTAGGCTGGAATTTTGATGTTGCCGATGGTAGAATCAGTATAAACGAAATTGAGAATGCAGTACGAATATGGTGAAGTAGTGGGAGCAGATAGAACTACTGCCAAGTTGATCAAATATGGTGGGCCATGTGTCCTAGATTTGTTTTTCTGCAATTAATGCTGGAAATTAAGGCAGTCATCGTGCCTTTGTATAAAAGCAAAGGTTCACAGATATACTGCGCAAGCTATCAGTTTTATTATTATTAAAAGCTTGGATATTAGAGTTTATGATAAAATAATAGCGAGAAGAATGCAAGAGAGGTCCTAAAGGCTATTATAGGAGGAGGAGGAGGCTTTAGACCTGGAAGAGGGTGTATGGATCAGATATTTACCCTCCGCATGTTAACGGAAAAATTTTTAGCCGTTAACCAACATGTGTTCTTTGCTTTTGTGGACTTGGAAAAGGCATTTCATTTGGTTTCTACCCCAGTACAATGTGAGCGGACCTTTACAACAAGCTGTAAAGTCTCTTTACAGAGATTACAGCCTGCGTGCGAGTAGCCGGCTGTCACCATGGTTTGATATTAAATCGGGTGTTAAACAAGGTTGCGCTATTTTAGCTTGGTTCTTCAATTTGTATTTGGATAGCTGTCTTCGAGGAGTGAAACAAAATGGCATGAGAGTGAAAGTAGGTGACTTGAGTGTAAATTGCCTGTATGTTGCTCAATGCATGATCAGATTGTGAGTTTCAGGCATTGGCCTACACTCCGGAAGAATAGTGTGAAAATAATGGTCTAAGCCTAAATATGAGTAAGACAAAGGTCTAAGAATAAGTCTGGTATTTGAAAGAAATGAAGAAAAGACGGAATGCAAGATTAGCGTAAATGGTATGATATAAGAACAAGAAGTTGTATATCTGGGAAGTATATTTAAAATGCAAAAGTAATAAAATTACAGTCATTATACGATTATATTTCTTCTTTAATATTAATTTGAGCATATTAATAATATTAAAATTACGACGGTTTACGACTAGTACTAGACTATAAAAATCTTTGTTAATGCTGTTATTTATAGGCTTCTCATTCAGCAGTCTTTTAAAATATTTGAACGATTTGACAGTCCAGGTATCTTTTGAAAGTTCAATAGTTTCCATGTAGCTCGCTGAGAGGAAACAATCCGCGTACGAGCGACTCTTGCGACGAATACATTCATTCGTCCGATTCAAGGTTTCGTAATCAAACGGTGCAGTACAGTACTATGTGTACCGGTCCGGTACACAGACGCGTATAATTTTTTTTTATTTATCAAATAAAACGTTTTAATCTTTCGTTGTGAGATTTTTGAGTGCAAAGTAAGTATATCGTTTTTACTACCTCTAATCTGATTTAGTATTTTTAGATAGTTTTCCTCTTCTTTTTTAGTTTTTATAAACGAAATTATTGTGTGCAGTTACGTATACAGATTTATGTTTTATGAGGCATTTTTGTTGAATGCTGGTTCTGTTTTTGTTTGGTTGTTTTATTGTAATTGATAAGTGCTACTTTATTGTAGATAAATTGCAGCTACGATATATAATTTTCAAGGTTCAATCGATTGTTATTTAGAATGAACAATGAGTTTATTTTTTAATATAACAAGATTATTGAAGTACCTACATAATAATAAATATCCATTCTTTTTACAAAATAGAGATATATTTTTATATTGGGAAAGCTGCGTTATTTTATTAATTAAAGTTTTTAACCTATTTCATTTAATAGGTTCAACTTTTTTCAATGACCAAACGTACCAAATGGACAATGGCTTAAAATGATTAAATCATAGAACCTGTTTCCATCCAAAACATGGTCGTCTTAAGTATAGTAAATGAGTAGAAACTTAGCAGTTTCTACTTTTTTTTCTTTTCTGTATCTGATTTTCACATCCGGATAGGGATGTCCATTATTTTTATGCTTGTTAATTATTTCTCACTCATTGAATTATTTTTATAATAATATATCTTATTTTTCTCATTCCTACTGCGTCTGTCTTTTAATTTTAAAAGCTCGAAGGTATCTTAATAATAAAAAAAAGGCTTACACTACACTTTTCTATTGTATAATTTATAAAAAAGAAACATTGAAACATTAACTGTAATAGCTAATCAAACGCTAAAGATACAGTTTTATAAGTTACAAGGCTATCAATAAAACGTAAACAATGTTGTCGCCTAGAGGAAAACCAATTACGTATTTTCAAAATAAAATAAGAATACATAAGTACCTATTATGATTATGCATTTAGAATTGTATTAGGGATACGCATCATAAACATTCTGTTTTTCTTTTTGACAGATCATAAAGTTTTATGATTTTTTTTCCAACTTTTTCAACTTTTTCTATATTGAAAATTATTATAGTTGCCGTATAAACATTACTAGCCATTACCCTGGAACTGTCTGGTGATCTAACAAAAATGAAGCCAGTAAAATAAAAAAAAACCTTTATACAAAAAGATCGAAACTTGTTTCCCTGGATTGTCGCCCTAGATATGGTCATAATTCCAATATGTCACTTTTTTCCAGTGAGAAACATGTTTTTTAAATTAATTGAATTTCATGGAAACCCTTTTCTATGTTATGACAGTTCGTAATTGGAAGTTATTTTTCAATGGAGTAGGATTAATCTCTATCTCTATATATAATAAGACAGTAAAAATATTTTGTCTGTACATTTAGTAATTTTGACTGAAATGGATAGAGGGACACTTAAAAAGAATAATAGAAAGCAAAAATATATATTTTTAATTTCTTGTAAGAAATAATTCTTTATATAATATTATGTTACGTTTTTAAATAATTATAGGTAATCAATGTATTAAATATCAAAAAAGCTGATGCGAATCGGATTTTCTCGAGTCGGAATCGAACCCATAGCCTGTCGCGTTTACGATTCTGCGCCACAATTATCCTCCGTAAAGTTAGAGAGCCCACAAATCAAAAATATATGATGGACACAATCTTCATGTATGAACATATCTATTCTAATCTTTATAAGTACTTATATTTTGCGGTGTAAATATACCTAGATACTAAATTTTGTCACCAATCTATTACAATATTATAGATAATGTAACTAAAAATAAAATATATAGTTGTTTGGAACCATTTAATATGAGTCTTCCTCTTGTTGTTTCATTTTGTTTATTCAAACATACATAATAAAATATATTTACTATACCTCCATGTTTATTTTGAATGATCTTGACATACTCCATGTTTATTTTAAATGAACTTGAACAATGAATATGTGAATTCGACAGGCGACAGGTTGTGGATTCGATTCCCGCTCGAGGAAATTATTAGCTCTGGTGCAGTAAAGCACGGCATTGAGTTCAACCAGTCAACAATGCCTTCAGAATTCGGCGGAAAGTTTTAACTCTTGGTTCCCTTTGTCTACCTTGCTGAGTGCGGGATACAGCGTGACATAAAAAAAAAACAAAAGGTATAAGAAGTTTTATTCATTTAAAATTTCTGCATAAACAATAATATAAATAATATATTTAACGTAATTCATTATATTTAGCTATTATGTAATTAAGAAAAAATATAAATGGTACTACAGATATCTTCTTGTGATATGTTTATAAACTACATATTAATAGTTAATTAAATTATAATTATATTCACATGTAAATAAATTTCAAGATTAAACATGTAATGAAGGAGATAAGCGTAAGTTTGCTTCTAATGAAGGTCGTGACCTCGCCTCTTGTCCGCGATCCCTGAAGTCGTAAGACATATTAGGGTCAGCACATTTTGCCAGACCGCGGACATTATTCATTGATGGTCATATACATTTTATAGAATGCTATAAAATAAAATAAATTAATCAGCTTCACGATGTATCCCGCACACAGCAGGGTAGGCAGAGGAAACCTAGTGTTAAGACACTCCGTTCCCCCCCGTTAATTCTTCTAATTTCGAATATATGAAATTAGAATTAATCAATTATCATTTATTATTTTTTATCACTTTAACACTATTACCATAAAAAATAATTTAAATTACAATAAAATAATTTTATATTGTAACAGTTTGAATTATTTTTTTATCATTACACTTTATTTTGATATCACTTTTTAAAATATTTTCACTATTTTTATGCCTTGATTTTTTCACTATTTTAATATTTGCATATTTTATCATGATCTTTCACATCACAAATTTAATATCACACGAATCACAATTTTGGTCACTCCTACAAGCGCGAAGGGAAGCGATGAACCCAACGGAACGTCAAACGCGACTGAGCTATCCCTAGGATCACACTGGAATAAAATCTAGGAATCCCCAATCTGTTCCAGGTCACCCAGTAATAAATAGTGCAAATTACTTATAATATGTTCTATTTGTGTAAATATTTGTATGAACTCTTCGTTTGGTATAAATTGCTTTAAAATAGATTTTTTAATATATTATATTTAAATTTAAAATAATTCTTAGTACAGAAAATATTTGTATTTGTATTTCTGAAATATCTATCCATCTTTAGCTTTATTAAGTAGAACGTCTTTCACATTTGCCCGCTACACTAGAACAATCCAGTCAGAGTTGTGGCAGAGGTAGATCTACATAAATATTCATTATTGAAATAGAATTGATTGACAACTACAATGACTTCTTATATGATTTTTTTTACTTTAATCTGTAATCGTCTAATATGCTTTTTTTATTATATTATCGTAATTTCTGTAAGGATTTTCGATTATTTTGAGTTAAAAAATACGACCAATTGATACTTGATATTTACAATAATATACTTTGAGTATATCATTGTAACATTACACTCTTTTTATCTACGTTATGTACGTGTTATCATCACTTTAAGACTGTTTATTTACATTTTAATAATTGAATAACTGTAATGATTGCATATCAGCTTTACATATTAAATTAGTTATATATAATATTAGTTAAATATACAATTAGTAAATATATAGTTATTACAGAGTACACAGAAAAAGGAAGTTTTTAGGTATTTTATATATTTTGTACAACAATCAACATCTTCGGTCAAGTTTGATATAAATGAAGATACATGAAAAGTATACTTTATCAAAGTTGACATTTTGTATGAGATAAAGTGTAGGAGAGCTGGGCTACAACTTCCGATTTTTGATTAACCTGAAATATTTTTAAACATTTTTAAAGGATAGTCCTTTCCCCCATATATTTCCTCTATACTCGATTCACGAAAGCATGAGATAAAAGGTAAACATGTCAAAATAAAGTTCTTTTAGATGACAGGTTTGATGAAATTATTATATTAATTAAAAAATATATATTTTAAGAAACAATACGCTGATAACACTGTAAATAGCCATAAAAATTATTGTAATATATTGAAATTTAATTATTAAATATATTGAAATAAAAACTATTATGTCACATTTGAATGTCGTTGAATTGTACTAATTTGTAGTGTAGAAAAGTTATATAATTTTTTTATAATATAAACATATTATTCAGTGACAAAAAATACATTTAGTATTCTGTGATTAATTAGAATTAATTTATAAGTATCAATTAATAAAATTACAATTTAAATTAGTGGACATCAATTATTAAAATATTTTTTATATTTAAATTTCCTAATTTTATAAAATTGCACACTGTATATATAGTAAATAAAAAGAAGTAATTAAGTTAAAAGAAACGAAACCGAAAATTAGTAAGTAAAAAGGACAATAATAAATAATAAAGGTTGTTTTTACATGTAAAGTCAGGAAAATTTTAACTTAAAATTTAAAAATATTGGTATGCACTAGGCTTTTTTTTATATTCATTAATATTTTTTAAATATGTCATGTACATGTAAAACACTCAACTCAACTCAACTCAACTCAACTTCAACTTCTTCTCAAACTTCAGATACATTTTAATAGATCCTATAAAAATAAATTATATCTCGTAATTAATTATTGTTCTAATATTATTAATATCAGAACCTTTTTTCATCCGTCAAATTATATCCACCATTTTTAATTATTTTCATAGAATTTTCATGATACCATTATTATTATGATTTCATTATTTTTATTTTTGTTGTTTTTATTTTAAGAAAGAAACTTAAAAGTTTTGTTAAGTTTAAAATTATTTTCTGGTTATTCTGTTTTTGTTATATTTTCTCTTTAAGCTACATTTTATATCTTTAAGCTACATGAAATTAAATTGTTACTAGCCGATACAAAAAAAACAACAGTAGAACCTTGGCAATGTTGCATTGACTATGTGATAAAAGAAGAGCAAAAGATGAAAAAAATTGAAAATTTAATAGATAATGTGGTGGACTGTTTCGTCATTAATGTTGGTGATAGTTCCTCAGAATCCTCCGATTTCTAATAAATAATTGAATAATAGATATATAAAGTTTTATTATCCTAATAATTAACTAACTTTTAGAAAAACTTGTACATTTTCATTTAATTTTTTTTACTGTTTGTTTACTTTTGCTGTATATAGAAAACTCCACGGTAAATAAATTAAATACAAAAAAAAATATAAAGTTTGAGAAACAGGATTTTTTGTTTACATTTTATCTTATGCCATAATGAATCGAGTATAGTTTTTAAGATATTGATGATGGATGGAATGCATTTATGGAGGCATATTATATATGTCATATTTGTGTATGTTTATACATAGGTTATTGTTTATTGATCAAAATTTTTAGATGCCTTGAAGATGGATACTGGTACACCAAAATCGGAGAAATGAGGCCATGGGCCTCATACTTAGAATGTTATTTACCAGATAATGAAGAAGTAAGCATAAATTAATTAATAATACTCGATAATTTAATTTTACTAAATAAAATCGAATTAATATATTTTTTTCACCTAAATTTTTAAATAAAAACATGGATGATATTATGAATAGAACATATCAAAAATATAAGTAACTTATCTTTATTATTCACCTAGAAATGATATTCTTCTTTAAATTCAGTTAAGCTAAATCTTTAACGAGAGATTTGCATTTGCGAATAATCTAAACATTTTTTATATCATTGAAGTAGCATGTTATTACAACGTTATCTTATATTCTAATACTTACAATAATTCGATGCTCAATCACACATCAATTCTATTACGAAGGTAACTTTTGTATATTTAATATCATTTCAACATGGTTTACGTTTTTTTAATTAATAACACTTTTTTTCAGTTCGACACTCTAGTAAGAGACATATTTTATACTGGTACCGTTACAGCACTCATTTGTCTAGTAATGACCATCATGATATTAATAATATTTAAGTAAGTAATATAATACTTTAACAGTTTTGTTCTTTAAGGTAATTTGTTTCAGGATTAATTTTTTACAGGAACAAGAACACAGAAACAAAACAAATTCTTAATCCACTTCCAAACTATCAAAAAACAAAACCAAGCTAGCTTCATACTGTATCCATAACGGAGTAGTCACAGAGAACGCAGCGCCAAATACAGTCTCTGCATACCTCCTTCGCCTTGTCCTCTGTCATCAAACTCTGCATACATGCCCTCGGAGGATCCTCATGCTTTTTACGTGACCTTCCTCCAGTATCTTTGATACTGTATTTTCGAAGGTCTACCTACCTCTCTTACCGCTCACTTTTCCGTGATAAATCTTTTTTGTCATTCTTTCATCACTCATTCGTTCGACATGCCCAGACCAGCTGAGCACATTCTTCTTCATCCTCGCTAGTACCTGCCATTCTTTGTATTTCTCCATTGCCACGAATCTACAAATAGCTAATTCACCTTAAAACGAATCAATGCCATAAAAGTATGAAAACTATATTTTTAATTACTTGCAAAAAATGCGACTGCAAAGCGAATTGTAGCATATACATGTGTACTTTGCGAAATGGGCATATCAAGTCTAGGATAAATTGGCGTTTACATTTCCTTCTTTACTAACTTTAAGTAACAAACATAAACCAAGGCTGCGAATGTAAAATATCTATATACATACCATATTTCTGGTCCTTAGACCAGAAATATGGTATGTATATAGATATTTTACAGCTTTACGAAACGAGTGTTGATAGGCGGTAACCAACGCTACGCTTTGTCTTTTTTTAACCGGAGCGAGGAAGTGACAATAATTGATTACCCTGAATGAGAATCGAACCCATAAATGCTGCGTTTACGTTCTGGCTTGACAGCCCAACCGCCTGTCTTTATACATATATTTCTATTTTCTATCTATTTATATAAAAATTATACCCAAACAACTAAATTAATAGCAATTGCGTATGAAAACGAAAGATTACCAGCTTCATTCGGGATTTAAATTAGGATTTAAATAACACAAAGACATTTTAATCGCAATTGCTATTTTCATATTTCAACGCTTAATGAGCTTTCTCAGTACCTGGAAGTGAAGAGCTCAAGAATTTTATTTTTGTATGTCATATAATTTTTTTTTTATATTTTTTAAGTGTCATACTCACACTTTGAGAACGTATAAAAATATTAAATTTGGAAACGAAACTTTAAAAAAGTACATGTATTATATAATTTCTTTTAACAATTTGTTGCTTATTAAACTGTAAGGTATCTTTCAGGTTTATAAAACATCTTAAGGTTAAACTGCACTATCGACTTCTTGGTGCGCTTCTATTCGACAATTTCTTTTTTATTGGTTGGTTTCACTTGATTGTCATCAACTCTGAAGCCAGGTTGGATAAAATGGTAAGTAATGCTGTAATAATATCGATTTCTTTTCATTTTCACGTTCAGATGTTTTAGGTTTAGGCTAGGATCCTTATGTATTTTAATTTAATACCATCACTTTTATTTTATTATTAATTATAATAAAATAAATTATTAATTACAATAAATTTTATTATGTATATGTATATAGCTTCCTGCTGTATTCCGCACACAGCAGGGTAGGCAGAGGGAACTATTGTTAAGACCATTTTCCGCCGAGTTTTGGAGGCATTGCGTGTTTAGTGGTGGAACTCAACGTCTCGACACCCTAGCGAGGAAATGAAAAGATTAATGTTGTGTTTTTTTAAAGATCAATGTTTTGGTAGAACATTGTTTTACGTGTTTCTTGAGGTTCAGTAAACGCACGCCATATATCCGTTTAGGAAACGCATTTTCAGCTTACGGCCGACCTTTTCTTAAAACAACAAAATTCCTGGACAAACGAAAAAAAAAAAGAAAAAAGTAGCCAAGTTTCAAGACTCTCAAATATCTATATAAGAAATTGAATCAACAATTTGTGTGATTGCGTCACAGACATACAGACAGACAGCTTTACTTTCGAATTTATAATATTAGTATAGATATAACAAGCAATATTTTTTAATTAAACAAATAATTAATAAATAATTTTTATCAATAATTTCGATCAGATCACGGCGAGGCCTGATATTGTGAAAAAAATTATTTGTCTATTGGGTTGGCTAACAACCACGTTCTTTATTGCCGTCCGCGCGGCTAAACGTAACAATGAAGGACGCCAATATCCGTAAGTACTTCCTTTAAATACTTATAATAATAATTATAATAGTGAAAACCACATTTAAATTGATTATACGGTTTCTCAGTATTATTCTTATATTATTACTATTTGATACACACCACGGACATATTTGGTCGGTGATTTTTTGCTTTGGTTCTTTGGTTTTTATGTTTTTCTTTAGTGATTCTAAGTTTATTTTGTGTATATCCTTCACAAAACAAACCTAGAATCACAAAAATTTTGTTTGATGAATTCACTAGTGGTCTAGTCCTTGTTTTTGGTGTGAATTTAGTAATTTCACCGTTATTTTGCGTATTGCCTCGTAGCCCTGATATTGAACTTGTAGTTTATTATATCGACTCTGCCGATTGCTTCATGAACGACAGCGTGTTATGGGCTGTCATAGCCGGTACCCTTGATGGACTTTGTTTGAATGATGACAGACACATATGTTCATCACTGAGAGTCCTTGATAGTGAAGGTGCGTGAGCTGTCTCCTCTCCCATATAAATACAGAATCCCCAAAACTACAAATCAAAATCCACCCTGATTAGAGTACGCAGAGAATTTCCCTACGATCGCTACCCCATTCACGACCTTAAATCAAATTCCGTACTTTTTCTTCAGAGGTGAGCTACTCTCACCCCTTCCCGCCCGGTGACGCTATAAAGACCATCTCATATCAACAGCAATATAGCTCTTTCAAAAAAAAAAGTATCCCACAAACAGTATTCTATATGTCTAGTGTTTTAACACTAAGACCGAATTCTTTAAGCATTGTGTGTTGCGTGGCAAAACTCAAAAAACTTTGCCACGACACCATAGCTAAGAAATGAACATATTGAATATAGTGGAGATTGAACTCATAACCAATCGCGTCGACAGTGATAGTTATTAAAAAAGATGATGACGAGGTCGTTGAAGCGCCGTGATGGTTACATTTGACTATCTCAAATATCCTGCTATGGGGCAAAAGAAACTGATTATTTAATGGTTTTTTTTTATTTTAATATTAAGTAATGTTTTATATTAAAATAAATAGGTTATGGATGGTCCCAACGGGCAAACATTGGTTGCATACAATGCCGATCGTCGTCATGATATATGTAGCGTTTTGTAAGTACATAGTTTTAATACCTATAGAAATATTACAAACTTAAATTTGTTACACATAAATATACTGAAACTGCTTTTACTTATATATTATTTTATGTTGTTTTTTTGGCCGTGGCCTTTTCAAGTAAATGCTGTAATCTTCAATACATTTTCTTGCCTTTTAATTATTTTTTTTTGGGTTATGTCGCTTTAAGTGATTTATACCTACATGTAAATATAATATTTTTTGCTTATAAATAACAGTTGCACTGGTTCACTCCGTCACCGTGATTGCGGCTAACCTTTTTGGATCGCCAAACGACAGCTATATAGTAGACTTATTATACGTGATGAAAGCTCCTTTCGTTTTGGTAAGTTGTAGTAATATAGTGTAAAATATATATATTATATCCTAATTTCATACAATTACTAAGGTTAAAGGAACACAGTGGTTGTAGGTGGTATGATTGGGGGACTGCATTTGTTAACATTA